>JASCZW010005435.1:54422-251356 GCA_034211315.2 Aedes japonicus | reverse complement strand
GAGGTTTTCTACCTCTGAAGGGTCATCTCTCATGCCTCTCCGGTTGTCCCGTCCGCTGCTGGGACCGCCCTTGTCACTTGGGTCGCTTTTATCCCTAGGGTTTTGCCACGTGCCATTGGCACCTTTACCGCTCTTACCACCCCTTGCTGCTATTGCCTCGTTTGCCGCTCTTGGTGCCGGGGTCGCCACCTCACGCCCCGCACGATGTGCAGTTGGACCCGCTGCGTCCGACACCACGCTCGCAAAAGTCTCTGAGCCCATGGAGCCGTCAGATACCAGCCGCTTCTGAGCCACCGGGTGCGGTTTCCTCCGGCGACTGCCTTGCACGCATTGAAGTCCCCGCCACCACGGTAGGTGAGGCAGGATCTCGTGCTTCCGTCTGCGTGCACTTGCAGGTGGATTCCCTCGTCTTCTCGGCTGCGACTAGCCTTGCCATTTCTCTGGCACTTTGGTCGGCTAGAAGCTTAGCTTCTACCTCGTCCCTCTCCCGGCATGCCGCCTGAACGGACCTACGAAGCTGCAGTAAGCTATGTTTAAGGTCCTTGCTGATGTTGTTGCGAGACGACGTAAAGTCGATTATCGCATTCAGCTGTTCAGCGACTACCAACACTTTTGGAAGCGTATCGTGCTTCCTCTCCATGGCCCGCATGAGCCAAGGCCCATCTATGGCCTCTCCCGTTTTTCCGAAGACCCCTGCATCCGAGGCTGTCGCGCTTCCGCACGTGTCGGATGCGCCGCCGGATCCTGCCTTCTTACCAGGCGGGGATCTCGTAAGTCCCTTTTTGGCGAACGGGTTCGCCTCCTCCTCGTCGTCGTTTCATTGTCGAGCTTGCTCCATTCTGTTGGGTCCCCTTCAGCCGCTATCCATAACTATATGAAGTAGTCGCCATAGTGATCCCATAGTTATCTGTGCAAGCTGAGCTGCATAGGCTATGCTAGGGTGACGTGGGCCTTCATGGGGACACCGCGTTCAGAGCCAGATCGGCGTAGGTCAGGAAGGGCATCTGAGCCTACTCCCGCCCAGCTTGCAAAGCCAGTCGGTGGAGATGGAACGTACTGAAGGCCTGCCAAGGTTGCAGTGGGACGGAGACAGCTCTATGCCGCATGAAACCGAGACGACGTAGATGCCAGCCCGAAGTCGGATTACCGTAACGTGTTTCCGCCAATCCGCCAGTTTCCGTGCTGGGGATGCTTATCGACATTCACTCGGCCGCGGGTGTGGCGCCACCCTCTATAGGTCGTTCGGCCGTTGGGCTCCTGGTATCCGTTGGAGGAACTTAACTTTCCCAAGGTGCACCGCGGGGCGAACTACACCACACCTCGCGTGTGTGTTTGTGTGTGTGTGTGTGTGTGTGTGTGTGTGTGGCCAATGACGTGTGTGTATGGCATGTGTGCGCGTGTGTGTGTGTGTGTGCGCGTGTGTGTGTGTGTGTGTGTGTGTGTGTGTGTGTGTGTGTTTGTGTGTGTTTGTGTGTGTCTGTTATTCAGATACTCCTTATACGTTTTTATTCGCGTCGTTTATTCTATCTAAACAAAGCTTAATAGGATTCATTGTTTACTCCATTTTGTTTGCCAAAATTCGTTAGTCTCATCATTATACCTATATTTGTCAAGAGGTTTGTCTTTTTTTCATATAGTAAAAATAGTGTATAAAGTACACGAAATATTTGTATGTCGATCTATTCGTAGCTGCAATACAGAAAACATGTTCTGCCTATTATGTAAATGTTCCGTGCTTCGAAGAAGAGACCATATGATAACCAGAGGTTTCTCCAAGTTGGCGACCCCATCGTGTTGCCGTTTTCATTACTAACGCAGCCACACCAAATGAGGCAAGATCAGCAGAAGATTCACGTTTTGATTTTGAAAATGGCTCGCTTTACTAATGGGGAGATGACTCTCCCCTTCATTTGTACAAGAGAGTCATTTTACACGACGGGACTTTCTCACTTCACCAATTGACAAAAGACACTTCGACTATCGGAGAATAACCCCATATGTTGCATTGTTGAACCTTTTATTCATACATTGTTTTTAACACCGAGGAATGTCATACTTGCTCACCTATGTCATACTTCCTAGGTGAGAGCCAACCAAAATACTCATGCTGAAAATGTACATGGTGGCAACGAGGGATTCTTAAAAAATGTTTGGAAAAAAAACTGAATTTATTTATCAACGACAAGATCTGATGAATGTAATTCATTCAATGTTTAAGTGAGTTTCCAGTAAATATTAAAATCATCAATCCCAGTAGCGAACCAGCCTAGATTTGAAGGCTCCTTTATAGGGTATGTGTCCTTGACTCAGCCGATTATGCAACCAACGATTACATTTTTTTATTATAACTCATAAAGATTTTTAAACTGTAAGCAGAGATTTACCTAGTTGGTCACTTGCAAAGATAAGTTTGATAAGACATTTGGTAGTATGTGTCACGAAAAGTTACACAACTATTTTTATAAAGTCAGAAATATTTGAGGGTTGTGGATTTAATGTCAATCTATAGGCACCAAATTGGGTCTATTCATGGATGCAACATTGTCCCATTCGATGAATTTATTACACAATCCAGCCTTTGTGTGGTTTTTTTTTCATTTTATGAATTCATTATGAATTCATTGCATTGTTGCTATATTCGATTTACTTAATACAAAATTTCACATAACAAACTTAAGTTAAACTGCCTCGAAACACTTAAGTGATGTTCATTTATGATTCATCAGCCATTCAATAATTGAAATATTATAATTCACTATACAATGATTTTGTACCTTCTGTTTGTGTTTAGATGAGTCACTAGAATATAAGCAACTACAAATTCATGCATTTCCACTTGAAACTTTACCAATAATCACGTTATTGATACAACGCAATGCCATAGTTGGGAACATACAAAAAAAAATGTCCCCAACATTGTGCCTACGATTTTCTTGTAAAATCATTGTTATTTTAGTTATGTAAACAGTTGGTTTGTAACGTGTAACTATTTTCTGCACACCCAGACTGCATTCACTTGCTTCATTGATTCAATTGAAATGAAAAATTAAGAATCTTCGTGATAACCATGTTAGTTAATCTGACTCAATTGTTGGTTACTCGCTCAAATTATTAATAGCATGATTTTGTTGGTTATCGCTAAATTAATGACACATTTGGTACAAAGGCCGAATGAAGGAGCTAGGTTAGCATTACATCCGCTTACCCTATAATAATAATAACACACAAAAGAACTTCAAGAAAATTATAGTTTTAATAACTTTTTACTTCTGAGGCGATTTTACATAGTTGTTTGAAGAATATAAAAAAGTTGTTTGAATAATACCACACGCACACACACACTCACGCACACACACACATACACGCACACACACACACACACATTTCCGTCCAATCTCTTTGTGGCTGGGAATTTATGCTCACAAAATTTGGAAGCACAAAACGTTACATGAATCTATCAGAAATTCTTGATCAATATTTAGAACAATATGCCTCGATAAACGGTGCGTGCCAGTTGCAAAGCGTTTAAGAAAAGTGTACTACTGGTCTTAAAAAAAACAAATTTTAAGCCGTTCGTTGTGTATTTATGAACATTTTTTTTACTGACAAGCAACCATTGCCACCCTGTATTCAAGTGCCTTAAGTTCATCATGCATTTTGTTTAGAATTTTAGCTCTTGGAATAAACTATCGACAAATGAAAATAAGAGAATCAGAACTAGTGCCTGCAACCCTGATGTACGTCTTTGTTATTCCGAATGACCTAGCTAAAAACTTATCATGATTTTAAATAATAAAAAAAATGGTTTTTTTTTTTTGACATTATGACAATTTTCCAGAAGCGTGTTGAGATATTCGTTTAAGCAATTTCCTAGGACATCTGTCATTCCATTGAAGCGTTATCTCAATCAGTTCAGTGGCCCGACGTCACTTGCAAAACTTTATTGTACAATAAATTAAATCGCGTTAAAGCATGCTAGATAAATTTCCAACATTTGACTGATTCGCAAAGCATTTATCTTATGAAACAGCAGCTTACTAAATGTTGTGCTAGTCGCTTCATATGTATCCTTTCCGCGCACAGGTGTGCTCAAAATTAGCTGAAACAGCGTAAGTGTAACCCCTTTCAAATTCTCCGAGGCTGTACGTAGTCTGTTGGCAATTTAAAATATAAATATAACTATTAAATAACATGAATCGGGCTGAGTAGATTCCTGCGAGAAATAAAAAAATGATTGCCCTAGTTTTGGCTCAAAATATTGACATCTCAATTGACGCAAACTGCCGTAAAAAGCACGAAACAAGCCACGATCGTGTGAACTTATTTTTAGTACCATCGATCGAAATCGGTTTCCAAGAACAGCACCTTCTAAAAATTTATTTACGTAGATCATATTCCGATCTGCGCCAAAATCTCGCACTCTCGCAGCATTCCACCAGGCCAGCGATGGGGAAGCACCTTTAGATACCAACACCTAGCCTCACGGTTGCGACGACGCGTTTCTTGTTTTTCTCGGTGTCTTATTTTAAGAACAAACTCCACATTAGTGCTGCTGCTGCTGCTGCTGCTAAAGAAGCCGAAGAACCCCCTCAAGAAGAATAATCTCTGCGCTGCTGCTGCTGGTGCTGCTGCTGAACCATCCGAAAAACAGGTTTTCCGAAAGACAGATAAACCTTCAAGAACGCTTCGCAGCTCCAGCACTCCAGCAGTTAGTTGTTACCCACACGGACGGAGCCACGGATAGTCAGTCCTATGTGGTGCTTTAAAAATGGGGAGCATTCCGGTAAAAACAAAAAGCAGTTGCCACTAGGTACTACTGGGTGATGCTGGATGGAGCCGGGCATTCGTCGTCGCAAGCATCCCGGGAGGCTGTCCTCTTATTTACCTACCACTGTGGATTGGATCAACGACGCAATGAAAGAATGGACGGTTATCGGGTGGGGGGGATATGAGGTGGATGATCCTCACCTTTGGCGTTGCTGGTGTTCACTTTTTTTTAAACGTGCAGCGGATAAATTGTAAGCGGTGTTCGTTGAGGTTGTCATTAGCTTAACGCGTCATATTCAAAATTTGGCACATCCTTAACAAGGAATCAAAATTCTTGGACTTTTGGCATTGTGCATGCGCGTTTGAAAACATCTATTTTGTTCCAATGAATATTTTGAAATTTGTTAGTTTTTTGTCTCTTGAAACATTTTCAGTTCTTATTTTTTTTTAATGGCAATGAAATTACAAATTTTAATTACCTATCAATTAAAGAGGCATGGAATAACAGATATTCAATTTTGGGAATTTCCAATTTCACATTGCTGGTATATCAACTTTCTTTCTTTGGAAAGAATAGAAGAAACTTTCTTAGTTTAAAATTGTTTTCATGAGTTTTTTTTTTAAATTTTTGAAAATGTTTATTTTTTTATCTAAAAAAAATGCTGTGGAGTGCACACTAGTTGAAGTTTGTAATCTATATTTCGAAAACTATTCACCAAATACCTTAAACTGAAATATTTAAAGTTTGGAAAACTGGATTGAGGTTTATGTAGAGTGTTGCTGGTAATTTTAAGATCAATTACCACTCAAAGCATTTGGTACGGTTAGCAAAGTTTCGTATAATTGGAAATTGTATGATGTATGATGATGTTTGCACATTATTCATTACATTATTCATATAGCGTGACCATTTCGTGTACATTAAATACTTAACTTCATAACTTATCGATCAATGCCTAGCTAACCTTGAAAAGAATGTTTGCCTAAGAGTGTTTTTATTCATTGTAATATCAATTCTTTCACAATTTGCATTGTAGCAAGACATCATTTTGTTCAAAGGCCCATTTTTGGCATAGTTTGTTCTAGGATTGCTAATATAAAAAAGATTTCTGATTCTGAGCGATCGGATAGGAACATAAAAATTAATATTTTCTAATATCTCAGGGGCATTGACCCTTTGTGCAATGACTTCATTTATAAAAGCTACCATGGCAAAGTCTCTTCTCTATTGTAATCTCTCTAAATTGACCAATAAACATCGTGATTCATAGGATGGCAGCGGAATGGTAGTCCAACCTAATTTACGTAGAGCAAATAGTACAAACTGTTTTTGAACTGATTCAATTCGATTATTATGCGTTTCTTGATATGGGGCCCAAACAATGCTGCAGTATTCAAGGAAAAGTCTCACAAGCGTTACATATAGTGCTTTGATCGTATAAGGATCGTTGAAGTGCAAACTAAATCTTTTAATAAACCCAAGCATGTTGCTTGATCTATAAATAATGCTGTTATAATGATAAACAAAAGTTAGCTTAGAGTCGAGTATTACACCTAAGTCTCTCACCTTGCTGCATCTTACAATATTATTCTGTCCAAGACTAAAAGTTTTCTGCATTGTAGTTTGCTTTCTTGTAAATGATATTGAATTACATTTGTTCATATTAAGTTCTAGCAAACTCTTCTTACACCAGCTGTGGAAGTTGTCAGCATCATGTTGAAAATCTTCGAGATCGGTTGTGTTACTTATTTCCAAAAGTTTCATGTCGTCTGCATATATAGAAACATTTAGGCGTTTCAATATGTGCTCCACATCGTTGACATATAAAATAAACAGTAGTGGCCAAATGAGAACCTTGTGGTACCCCGGATGTGACGTTAACAATTTTAGAAAAAAATCCTTCATATCTTACTCGTTGCGTTATTTTTGTCAAGTATGACTCGATCCATTCTAGTAATCTAGGATTGAAACCTAACTTAGATAATTTGAAAAGCAACAGTGGTATATCAACTCTGTCAAATGCTTTACTAAAATCAGTATAAAGAGCTTCTACATAATTCCCTTTATCCATTGCGTTTAAGAAGAATGTTATAAATTGAATCAAATTAGTAGCTGTTGATCGCCCCTTAACAAAACCACGTTGCTTGGCAGTTATTAAGGTTTTCACCTGTGAGAATATGTTGTCATTAATAAAGGACTCGAACAACTTCGGAATGCAAGATAATATAGCAATACCACGATAATTTTTAATATCAGATTTTTTCCCACTTTTGAAAATCGGGATTAAATAAGATTCTTTCTATCCAGAAGGCAGAATACCAGAGTCCAATGATGAGTTGAACAACCAAAATAACGGTTTAACTAACTCATTGGAAGGGGATTTGAGAAGTATAGCTGGTAAGCCGTCAGGCCCAGCCCCTTTTGAAGCATCCAAATTTTCTAGGCCTCGTAAAATTTCCAGAAGAGATACATTATATACTGATATGTCGTTCATTGCATCTGGAAGGTATGAACAATATTGATGATCGCGTTCCGTTTCATCATGAGATGCATAAACGTTTTGAAAAAAATCAGCAAATAAATTACTTTTCTCATATGGCGTGCTACCAGCCCTGCTATCCAAATGCATTGTTGATGTGAAATTTGTAGATTTTTGTTTCTCTTCTCTTCTCCTAAAAAAAAGATTTAGGATTGACTATATTATTTTCCACATGTGCGTTGTGCTCTGTTTATGCATGTTTCATTTCTAAGTTCAGTTGATCGCATACTGCAAGATATGTTGAAAGATTTTCGTTAGTTCTATTCCTTTTGAATGCTTTGTGAGCTTTTTGTTTTCTGTTTTTCAGATTAATAATCGATCTATTGTACCAAGCTGGTACCTTGGGATATTTTTCTTTCTTTGGTTTTTGGGCACTGTATATTCTAAAATATCATATATAATTCTATAGAATGTGTACACAGCCTTATGCAAGTCATCATTATGTAATAAAGTTTGCCATTCGATGCAATTTAACTCTTGTTTAATTTTTCCGTAGTTTGCTTTACTAAAATCGAAGAATGATTCCGAGAAACTATTATCTAAAATTGTGAATTTACCATGCACGAATATAGAGTATTCAATAGCAGTGTGAAAGACTTAATTTTTCCAAAGTGGAGGTTATTTTGATTTTTTACGTCATTCACTTCATTTAGCCCAATTTTTGCACTTTTATCAAACAAAATACGAAGTGTTTCATTATCACCGACAACTGGTATTAAGAGAGAATCATTAACGTCATCTAACATAAAATTTGCTGTTCGTTGATTAAAGTCCCCATATATACCACCCATTGTAGCACGGAAACTTAGTCCGACAGCAATGGGCACTCCTCGCTGTTAGACTTGATCAAGCTTTAATAACCAATGATTATCCTAATCATGCCATTGTATGAAGGGCAAAAAAAGGGGTTGGGTGGATCGATAGGCAACATCACTTATACGTATTCACAGGGATATAAAGAATCTCCTTCTAACAAGATTGAACAATTGGTCAAAAGAGCAAGCCATCTAACATAAGGATGCCCCAATCGGCGGGGAGCAGAGCTCGCCCTCTATTCACAAACTGTTAGCAATGGGGAGTTTGCATTCCCACTCTCCCCATCCAGAGTTCTTCAATCTGGTGCCCTGATGGTCCCTCCCATTCCCGTGAAATATTTATATAATAGTGTATATATTTATGTAAATAAAAACTACTACCAGCATTCGTATCTATTATATATGATCTTCATTCGGTTGATCCTGAAATGCAAGAAATGTTGTAAATTTTTAATGTGTAGAGTTCTGTGGGTCCACGCTTACGCACGTTTTCGTTCGTTTTCAGCGATAGTAGCAATTCACCAAAAACGTAATTTGAGGTATCCTGAAAAAGTTTGTTAAATCTAATGAATGTTGCTATCTAATGCTATCTAATAGCTCAAAAATAACAAGGCGACTGTCAAGGATCGTTTCGAAGCTAAACTCGTAAAAGAGAGATGTCGTTGACTTGAGGAATTAACTCAAAACCCCTTGCTTCCTTATGATTTTAAAAAGATTCACCCCCGCACCAAATGCACCATCTACAAAACGCTAATAAGACCGGTGGTCCTCTACGGACACGAGACATGGACCATGCTCGAGGAGGACCTGCAAGCACTAGGAGTTTTCGAGTGACGCGTGCTACGGACGATCTTCGGCGGTGTGCAGGAGAACGGTGTGTGGCGGCGAAGGATCAACCACGAGCTCGCTGCACTCTACGGCGAACCCAGCGAAGGTGGCCAAAGCCGGAAAGATACGGTGGGCAGGGCATGTTGCAAGAATGCCGGACAACAACCCTGCAAAGTTGGTGTTCGCTACTGATCCGGTGGGCACAAGAAGGCGTTGGGCGCAGAGAGCACGATGGGTGGACCAGGTGGAGCGTGATCTGGCGAGCATTGGGCGTGACCGAGGTTGGAGAGCGGCAACCGCAAACCGCATATTGTGGCGTACTATTGTTCATTATGTCTTATCCTAAATGTGATGTTGAACAAATAAATCAATCAATCAATCGTTCTGATTTTAATTGTTCGTTGCGTCCTTCCCGAACGTAGTCGACTGGACCTCACACGGGCCGCGATTTACGAGGTCTTCTGGCATCTCTTGATGGTTGTATACACAAAGTTCCGCTTAACTCCAAGAGATTTTAAACGTCGGAATAGGTCACCGGGTCGACGATATTATCTATCGCGCGAAATGAATAAAACACAACTGATCGACAGACAGGTAAAGACAGCCGCACAACTGTTAGTGTATACCTTAAGCTGAAGCTGACACTAATACTTGTACAGAATATATATGGAAGGCAAAGAAAAATGGCCTCCCGGCGCAAGATGATCAATCTTCTAATAAGCCTAATATTTGGTAACAAAAATTATCATTATTCTATAACGTTTGCATTTTAAAAAAATGATTTTTTTCGAATCGTGAGAGAAAAAGCTTAGACAGATAATTGCTTTTGATAAATTTTCCATGGATGGCAATTATTTAAGCTTACTCGCACAAAAATTCTACGCTCTTGCGAGCGGCCTTCCAACAGTTAACCGGAACATTCGCCATGGCGGACGAAAACATGCGTGTAGGCATATTTTTGAGTTCTTTCTTCGTTTTATTTATCAATTCCTCCTCAGTTTTCGCGACAAAATTGTTGGAGTAGATCTTACGCTTCAGGTTGGCCCAGAAATTCTCGATGGGACGCAGCTGGGGGGCGTTGGGCGGTTCCCCGACTTGGGTACCACGACGATATTCAGCCGCTCCATCTCCTCCAACGATCGTTTCGAGTAGTGGGCCGACGCCAGATCCGGCCAGAACACCGCGTCTTCGTCCTTATGGTATTTCTTGATGAACGACGCAACTTCCGGCAGGCATTTCGAACTATAAATTTCCCCGTTCACGGCCAGTCCGGACCGAAAGAAGAGCGGCTTAGGCATCCCCATCTCACTCAGCCACAGCAGCACCTTCATGGGGAACATGGTGTGTGAAATGAACTTCACCTCGGAGCTCACTTCCTTTGTGGGGGAAGTAAAATACGAATTGCCCTGTCAGTCGTTGCCACCCAGGATGAGATAGGTCTCGTCGTCCATCACCACCGCCACGTCGCGATTCGCCGGGAAAATCGACTTGACCATCTTATTTAACTAGAAATTAGAAGAAAAATTAGTATCTTCCATTTAATTCCAACTACCTTTGCTTATCTTCGACAGATACGCGTATTTCGTCTACAATGTGCAGACTTCTTCAGTGTCTCGTACTAATAACTCGACTTTCAATCCAAGTCGAGTTACTAGTACGAGACACTGAAAAATCTGCACATTGTGAGCGAACATGCGTATCTGTCGAGATAAGCAGGTGGTTGGAGTAAATGAAGATACTATTTCTTCTAATTTCTAGTTACAGGTATTCCACAAAACAGCTTAAACCCTCTAGGATTCATCTTATTTAGCCGCTGCCGCTGCGTCATTGCCTGCAGCTCTGAAACCAGTGGACGCGAGTTCCGCTTCCTGACATGTATGTTCATGTTTGTCAGGTACTTTTTCACTGTTTGGCCGGTTGAACTGACCTCCCGGCCAAGCGCACGCAGCGATGTAGCCACTTTTTCCTCGGTCTTCCTCTTCAGCATCCTTTGGAGCTTCTTGCCGTTCAGGGTCGTCAGCCGTCCGGAATCGGGCTTTTTTCGATGATCTGATTGTGGTCTTATAGTGCCAAGATGTAGTGATGCCAGAATGGGCGTATTTGGAGTCCACAAAGTGCCACACGATGTCCGTTTACGACGAGGTGGAGTGCCATTTTTTTAACGCGCACACTTCTGAACGGAGTGCTTCACTGTTTTTGCCATCACGGTTAGAGTGCGACTGATAGAGCTGTCAAATTTTGTGTGCTGACTCATGGGTTACTGTGATTGATGCTGCAGTTTCTTCAGTGCGGGTGAAGGTAAACCCATGAAAAATCGGCTATTTCTGTCCATTTTTTTAATGCATAAAATATAAAGTAGTCAAATTTAATGACAATCTAGTGGAACACAGTTTTTGCGGAAGGAAGCTCATCAACTCTTCCGGTCCTCCTCTAAGCACCCTAAGGTACCAGGTGGTTACACACCGATTACCTGTCGATTTTCCAAGTTTGGAAGACGTCTGTATTGAATTATCTCAAATTAAAACATTCCGTCCACTATATCATAAAACATTGCTATTTTTTTAGCGAATTGGAGATAATGAAATCGTTGGGTATAGGACCAAGTCGCCAGCCGGCGTCGGTGGTGTAGTGGTAAGCGTTACTGCTACTTGGCACCCCAGTGGGTCTGGGTTCAATCCCAATCGACGTCGGTGGTTTTTCTGAGGCGACAGAATCGGGTCACAGCTTCCTTCGGAAGGGAAGTAAAGCCGTTGGTCCCGGCTCATATTCATGAGTCGATAGGTAGGGTCCAGGTGGTGGAGTCGTCTCCCTGGCGTCGGTGATTGTCACCATATGAGGAAACCCAAGTAGCACACTACGGGCATAATTAGTTGTAGTAACTTGATTATGACTTAGCAAGTCATATTTATGTTATCTCAACCGAACGGCAACTAGTGTGCTACTAGGGAATAGGCTGACGAAAAAAAGGACCACATCTCCCTCGGTTGGTACAAAACAGATGAGCTTGGATATTACTAGAAGCATAAAGTTGGCAAAAGGCACAACATGTTTCTATGGACGTTTTTTCGCAAAATCCATCAATCGGAATATAATGTGTAGATTGCTCATTAGGACGTTCAACTTGCTTGTTGCAGATATCAGTTGTTATGTAGTTTTTAGAATATAGTTGTAAAAATTGAAAGTTTACGAAAATCAAAGAGCCTGCGTCGGGCATCGGCTGTGAACGGTTGTGTCGAAGGTTTGTTGCGCAATATTTCGCTATCGGGCATATCGCGGTTTCTATTGTTCGGTGGCGCGAGTGATCGAGTGAAAAAAGAAGAATAATAAGGCTGCTTCCCGCTGAGATGTGGGGGTTCACCGAGTGTGGTGGGCCGGTGGTGGGGATCACAATTAATTTTGATCCATATTATTCGTTCGCCATACTTGCTGGGCTACATATCTTGAAATCCATTTTGTGATTGGCGTGCATAGTGTTGGTGTAAACCAATCTTAGTTGACTCTCATACTGTAATATAAATTGCCTTGTTTTCCTAATGAAAAACCACCATCACACTTTGTAAGTGGCCCCAATAGCATCTTTACTATTGGTATAAATCGGTTCAAATCGGAAATCGGTACTAGTATTAAAATGTTTTACAATACAGCTTATCGTCTAATCCATCCTAAATGCTTCACACAAAAACATTATAAGAAAGCGTATTATATATGTTACCACTAATGAATATCTTTATTATGTTTGCTATATTTCCATTTATTTATATGCGTCCTACACAATACACGAGCGGTAGTAGATGAAATCAAAGAGCAAGTTGGATGACAAAAACTTGTAGTAACAGTGCAATAATATCCAATAGGAGAAGAAATAGATGAGAAACATTCAAACTTGAACGTATCAATTACAAAAATGTACTATCCTCAAATCATTCTTCTGTTTTCGTTTGAGCACTCAAACGCCTCTCTCCCTCTCTTTTGCTTCACTTTTTTTGCCTTCTACTATCATCTATTTAATAAATCTAACACTTTTTGGGACTGGTTAGTTAATAACCGGTGCCTGCTTGTGTAAGATCCCGGTTTGCTATATGGTCTAGGGCATATCAACGGGCAGGCTTGGTAGGTTCTCGCCTAGCCCAAACGCAGATGGGCGGGCAATGGTCTGCCAGGGCGGGACTGAGAAATTACAATAACAATTACAATCCAAACAATTACAACAAATATGCTAAAATGAAAACTTTTCAATAAATTTAGTTTCTTAATTTAACTTGATATTTTTATTTCTACCAGCAAAAATTACCACCTTAATGTCCCTCGATTGGATTTTGTACGAGAGCTAGCTGTCAATCTGTGAAATGGCTGCCAATAGGTAAAATTACTTTTCATTGATTGATCATTGATCATTGATGTAAATCTATAACACGATACAATATTGATTCGCCGATAACGATAGTCCACGTCATAGAAAAAACTATCGATCGTTTCAGAAAATTAGGCTCTTTCCGATGAGGTAAAAAAAACAATATCAAGCATAACTTTTCAAATAGACGTATCTAACACTTGATAGGAATTGTGAAAAATGAAGTAGAAGTTCCAGATGCTTTCATTAAATCCTATTTAACTGTTTTTCAAGTTTTTTTTCGATCTGTTCATTCTATCATGGTTAGATACGTCAGTGTCAATGAGGTCTATACAGGTGGAACAGAAGTGGTTAAGTTATATTAGTGCAATGCAAAATACTGTCATTGTGTTCGTGAGATGAAACACAGCTGTTTTTATGTAAACATGCGTGACGTAGATCTCCAAAAACAACAATTTACAACAGCAGCAAATCAAAAGATGGAATGTTTATTTTCAGTAATTAGTATAGTTTTCAAAATGTTTCGGCTGAAAAATGCCTTTTTGTGCACTAAAAGGATGTGGAAAAAAACTTAACTTGTTTTGTTATTATTCGCTTGTTTTTGAGTTTTACGTCACTACCCGAAATCATGAATTGTTTACACGTTTTTCGTTACTAATACCGACCAACACCCTGCTCTTCGCCACCTGTACAGACCTCATTACGTCAGTGTGACATCTTGATTGTAACATACACCGGTTGGATACGTCAATATTTCAGAACGTTTAGCACTTGCGTCATATCAGATACACCGGGTAAAATTTTTAACGCACACATAACTGAATAATTTTGACAATAGTATTTGGTAATTGCTACTACATTAAGCGTGTTATTAATGGCAGGATAGAATGGAAAACTCGATTTGTTTACATTTGCTACGTACGTCTTTTTGAAAAGTTTTGCTTGATATATATTTCTTCACTTAAATTCCCACTTACAGTGACCGGCGAAAAAAGAGATCAAAATCCCTTTTTATAAGTCCTGTAAATATCAGAACGATCGTATTTACACATGCTCAGTTTCTTTTGCACCTATTTGACAAATGTGTTTGACATGGGTGAATTTATTCCGCTGACGGAATACTAAATTATTTTTCCGAATCTTCCTCATTCGGATCGCGTTATCCGTCGACGCATCGCTGAGCAAGGGTTGAAAAGCCATTTGGCCCGAAAGCGACCGTTAATAAGCCGGATTATCAAGGAAAAACGGCTCCAATTTCCCAGAACCCACGTAACTAAGCCTCTGGAGTTCTGTAAACTGGTTGTGTGGTCGGACGAATCCAAGTTTGAGCTGTATAACAAGAAATGACTGCAAAAAGTATGGTGCAGAAGTGATGCATGATGCAAGATAGGCATCGCCAGCCAACTATGAAACACGGTGGAAGTAATATTATAATCTGGGGTTGCTTTTCGTGGTCTGGAGTGGGTAATTTGGCCCTAATCAATGGGATTTTGACAGCAGATGGTTATATTGATATTCTGTGCGGAAACCCGGAGGAGGATTGCAGAAAATGGGATTGAAAGACAACTACACCGTTCAGCAAAATAATGATCTGAAGCATACGGTCAAGAAAACACTCGCCTTTTTTCCGTTCCTGTCGCATCAAACCATTAGAATGACCACCCCAGATCCCTGAGTTGAGCCCAATCGAGAGTCTTTGGGCAATTCTCGATAATAAAGGGGCAAAAAACAGACTTAAACAATAAACAAATAAACGTATCTTGCGGCGCTGGAGTGGAAAGCATGCCAAAACGGCTACAGGCGACAATAGGGTATTATAGGGGTATGTGGATTATAACATTGTTCGATAGTAAATATAATAATATACCGGCAGTTAATTGTTTATTTAATTCTGGTAAGTGTAACTATTGAAAAAACAATTTCAAAATATTATGGAAAAATTTTGAATGCCAGACAACACCATCCTGTTTCACCATGAAACACGCTACAAAAAAAAACAGACTACCTTAACCAATGAACCAACCATTGATTTCTAGCATACAAAATTGACATTTTTGTCATAATGGGAGCCGTTTTAAAGTGTAGGGAGCCCCCGTTACTGAAAATAATTGTCACTTTGTGAAACTGCATGTCGGTTTGTAAAAATAAAAATGACTAGATTTTTCTTGTTTAAAAATCGAGAAAAAATAGTTGAGATTTATAAAAAATATTTTTGTGGTCAACCATCATCGGTACAGATGGAAAAAAACATGTTTTTTTTTAAATTAAAACCCCCTATTATGATGAAAGGGGGTCATTTTGATTACATATTTCTTGATTTTGTAATAAAAAAAACATTACCAGTTAGCCAAACCAAATTTCCATGCGTATCTTTCGACATAGTGTATCACAACGCCCAGCTCTTTTGCAAATATATGACTTCTATAAACATTTACAAATTCATTACGGAATGATTTTTTTTTCGCCGGCCACTGTACTTTTGCTTGTTAGATTCTAGAACCCACAAAACGATTCCTCCCGAATACATTCAGTTATTTGGTTTGGCATTTTGTTGTATCTCAATTCATTCGTGTTTGAAAATTCGTGTTAATATTTCCTTTACCTGGTGGGATTTTCAAAACAATTACAATTCATCCATTCTCACTGCCGCCATCCATCGACCGCAGCGCAAAAGATAGCTAGACAGCAAAGTGCGTTGATTCGATATTTTGTATTAAACTTTAAACATAACCAAACGCAAACTCAGAACCATCAAACATATTTTTGTCCGACTTGACTGTAAACCGGGGATCAAGTCATGCTCGGGCTTCTACACTCGTTGGCTAGAGATGTTCTTCTTTTTCTCCCACCTCACCCTCCTCCCCTCTGCCGTTGTTCAGTCTCGTTGTCTTCTCTATACGATATAAGCGTTTTTCTTGCTTTCCTTCCTTTCGACTTGTTATATATCATTTAATGATCTTTCATACACGAATGTGAGTTGCCTATTCTTGCTGTTTCAACTTGTTATTTCTCCCTCTTGGCTCACCGTTTTTTTTTCTACTCTTATGATTTTTTTTGTAGGTAGAAGGAGGTGGAGAAGAAATCATCGTTTTGCACCGTGAGCCTCTATCCCAGCAACCGACCAAAGCAAGGCTAAACACCGAGAGACTACCCCCAAAGACACACCAATACATGAGTCAACAGTAGAGGCAACAAAAACTAAAAAAGAAACACAATCATCAAGGGGTCATTCGCTGGTGTAAATCTATAACACGTACAGCGACAGTGACAGTTGAAACTGGCGCTGTACGTGTTATAATTTACAGCAATATTTGCTGTGTTTCTTGTATACCTGTTGACTCATATGATAATTGTGTCTTTGAAACCAGTGTTGCTGCCTTCAGTCGAATATAGGATAGAAGAACTCGCGGTAAAACGATATTTCTACAAAAAAAATCGCCAAATGAAAAACCAAGAAGAAGCTAACAAGTTGAAACAGCTGTAAGAATAGGCAACTCACATTCATGTATGAAGATCATTAAATGATATAAATCGAAAAATCGAAGCAGAAGAAAACGCTATATCGTAAAACAGGCAGTACAACTTGAAGGCGTGATGGAAAGAGAACATCTCAGCCGAATGACGATCTGATTTGTCAAGTCAGACAAATATGTTTGATAGTTCTGTACGTTCAGCCCTGTTTGATTTAATACAAATATCGAATCCTCTGTAACGCTAATGGATATCAATGAAGTGGATGAATTGTAATTATTTTGAAAATGAAATGACAACGCAGGCCTAAACGCAATAGTGAGATACAACAAAATGCCAAGCCAAATAACTGAATGCTATTCAGGAGAAGTGATTCTACCCAAATAAATTTCACATAATCAGTGGAGAATCACAAATTCCTTGGCCTTCATGTGATTCAGGAAGTGAAAAATGCTTTGCAGAATTCAGTAGTCTTATGTGTCCAGTGAAATGTATATGATAGTCAAGTAGAGACTCTTTTTCTATGTGAAAATCAATGTAAAGTCACTTATTTTAGTGTTGAATTAATGTATCTGCTTGTGTTACATTAACTGAGTGGTTTCGGTGTAAATCTAACGACAAGCCAGTGACGGCAAAAAAATCGTTCCTTCAATAATTTCAGCCAGATATTTATGAAGTCATCACCATTTATGTTATGATACGTATGTCGAAGATACGCAGAGTGGCTTTATTACAAATCAAGAATAATGTGATCAAGATAGGCCCTTTGAGACAGTAGAAAGCATGTTTCCATCTGTGATGATTGACCACAAAATGTACGCATAGATCTCAATATTTTTCTCGATTTTAAACAGAAAATCAGTCATTTTATTAACAGACCGACATGCAGTTTCACAGAAGTGACAGTCCATTTTCGGCGGCGAGGAAGAAAAAGCACTAAGGCAATGTCATGACTACTTGGAAATGTCAGTCCACCATCATCGCTGTCAGTTGATCAGTTAAGCGGATCTCAATTTTTTGTAACCACCATCAATTAGATATGTTGTCACAATTCCTTCCATATTTGAAATTGTTATTTTTCAATAAATTACCCACCCAGAGATAAAATAAATTGATTAACTAACAGTCCTCATCAGTATATTTGCCTATCAGTGTATGATATAATCCGCATGCCTATAATACCTATTGTCGCCTGTAGTTACTGGCGTAAGCTCCCGCTCCGGCCATCAGAGATACGTTTGACTGTTTATTGTTTGGGACACAGCGCTGAAACCAGGAATTGCCGTTTCTCGGTGGCTCGGCGGGATCTGGGATTGGTCATTCAATGGTTTGATGCGACAGGAACGGAAAGGCAGTCGGCCGTATCTTCAGTATTTTGCTGAACGTGTGTACATTTTCTGCGTCCTCACGTTTCCGCGATATCAATGTAACCATCTGCTGGTAAAATCCCAGTAGGGCCAAATTACCCTTCAACCGCAGCTGGCCTAGTGCCTGTGCCTTCACCGTGTATCTTGCATCGTAAATAAAGCTAGCACTCCTTTTTGCCATTTCTTGTTATGCAGCTCAAACCCAGTTCGTCAGCTCTGTAACAGTTGCAGAACTCCAGAACTGATTACGTGGGATGCAGGCCGTTTTCCCTTGATAATCCGGCTTGATAACAGTCAACTCAGGCAAATGACTTTTCAACGCGCTCGGCACCTGCTGATCTTTTATGCTGCAATCAATGAAGATTCGGAAAATAGACTGATATTCCGTCAACGAATAATTGCCATAAACACATTTGTGGAAATAGTGCAAAAAACTGAGCGATATTAATACGATCGTTCTACAGGACTTATAAAGGGATTTTGATCTCTTTCGCCGGTCGCATTAAATTTAAGTGAAGATATATATCAAGGCACCGGGCATTGCGTATGAAGTATAGGCAAATCAGTTTTCGATACCATCCTGCCATTAATATGTAATGTGTGGCAATACCAAATGTATTGTCAAGGTATTCAGTTATGATGCGTTAAAACACACTTGTGTATCTGATATGACGCAAGTCTCGATACAGTGACGTATCAACAGTATGTTGTCAAGTGTCTATGACATGAGTCATACGGTGAAGGCGGAATGTAGTGAAACGAAGGCATATTAAACAATTCATGATTTCAGTAGTGACGTAAAGGCTCAGAGAGCAAACTGAATAATGTTGAGCAAGTTGAAACCGCATCGCACAGTGCGCAAGGCAGTACTGAAGCATTCCATCTTGATTTGCTGTAACATGTAAATTGTTGTTTTGAAGTCTACGTCCTCTTCTATGTGAACGGCTGATGATTTCATCACGGTACAATGACATTGCATCTCAGCAACCTTCTGTTATATGAACCTCATTGTTAAATATCTGGCAAACGTGGAAGATGAACAGATCGAAAGAAGAACAGTTAAATGGGATTTGTGAAGCATCTGGAACTACCTTCATTTTCTGATTCTAATCGAAGTGTTAGACCATTTGTATGCTTTATTATTGTTTTTTATAAATGAAGGCCTATTTCTGACGATCGTGTGTACCTATGACGTGGATATCGTTATCGGCGAATCAATATTCGTGTTATGGGTACATCAATGATCGATCAATCGATGAAAATGAGGCCCCCTATTGGCAACCATTCCTGGGTGTACTGTAGCTCTCGTACGAAATCGAAGTTATTAAGATGTGTGTAAGAAATAAAGATATCAAAGTTAAATTAAATTAAATTTTCATTTTAACGTATTTGTTGTAATTGTTTGGATTGTAATTATTGTAATTTCTCAGTCCCGCCTGTGATACGTAATCCGCTGCAATATCTACACAGGCTAGGTATCAAATGCAAGCCTGCCCATTGATACCTAGACCATATAGCTAGGCCATTCCACAAACTGAGCGTTAACAATGATCCTAAGTGTTAGATTTATTAGGTAAGATGATAGTAAGTAAAGTGAAACAGAGAAGGAGGAGGAGACGTTTGATGCTGAACACAGGCAAGAATGATTTGAGTGTATTTTGTGGTACGTTCGTGAATGTTTCTCATCTATTTCTTCTCACGGATGTTATTGCTGTTACTACAGAGTTTTGTCATTAGCTGTAACTGTTTCATCTACTACCGCTCGTGTGTATTGTGTGGGACACTATGCTCGTAAGATGGAAGATAGCAAGACACAACTCAAAGATATTCATTAGTGGTAACATATATGTCAACTTTCTTAATAAATGTTTTTGTGTGGCGTGGATTGAACTTTGACAAACATGTGTAAAATGATGCAATACTGTACCGATTTCAGTACCGATTTATACCAATGTAAAGAGATGCTATTGAGGCCGCTAAGTGTGATGTGGTTTTCATTAAGGAAAACAGGCCCATGACAGTATGAGTCAACTAGATTGGTTTACGCCAACCTTATGCGCATGATCACCGTGGACTGGAATAATGTAGCCCCGGCAATATGACAGACAGATAATATGGATCAGGTGTGTGATCCCCACCATGGCCCGCCCTCATTGAACCCCGCATCTCGGCTTGAGTAACCCGTATTCTTCTTTATTCCTCACTCGCGCCGCAAACAATAAATTTCCAGCCAACGAAGAATGTGCGCCTTCGACAACCGTTACGGCTCGGTATGAATGCTGATTTTCGTAGACTTCAGTTTTGTATATTCTGCAAAGGCTACGCCAATGGCGATATCTGCAAGCAAAACAAGTTGAACGTCACGAGCAATCTACACATTATGACGAGAAAAAACGTCCGTAAACATGTTATGTAACTTTATGCTTCCTGCAATATAACCGAGGAGAATAATGATCCTTCCTCGTCAGCGTGGCACGCTGGTGCGTTCATTGAGATAACATAAATGCCGACTGGCAAGTCATAATCAGATTGCAATATGCGTAGATAACTGCTGATTTCCTCATGCGTGACAATCACCGGCATGAAACGATCACCACCTGAATTCGACTCATGGATATGGTAGGATGTAATAACACTTCCCTTTCGAGGAAGCTGTGACCCGATTCTGTCTTATCAGATTGGGATTGAACCCAGACCCTGGGAGTGTAAGTAACAGTAACACTACCTGCCACCGACCGCTGTACCGATTTCCTGCAACATTTCATTATCTCCAGGTCGCTAATAATGATGTTTTATGATATAGTGGGCGGAATCTTTAATTTGAGATAGTGAAATGTAAACTGGAAAATCGGCAATTGTCGATGTGTCTTCACCTGTGCAAGTGTAGAAGGACCGAAGAGATGATGACATATCGCAAACTGTGTTCCACTAGTGTCATTAAATTGTACTTTATATTTTATGCATTAAAAATGGACGAAAGCCGATTTTCGTAATTCGGCATCAATCACAGTAACCCATGTGATCGGCACGCAAGATTTGACAGCTCTATCAGTCGCGCTCTAAATTGGTAAGGCAGTGAAGCACTCCGTTCGAAGTATGTATGCTCCCTCGTCGTCAAACTGAACGTCGTGTGTACCGTGAACTCCAGATATAAACTAAACGTCACTGTCTTGTCATATGGACCGCAATCAGATCATCGAGAAAAGCGCCGATTCAGCGACCCACAGGCTGGCAAGCTCAAAGGGCCTGCTGAAGAACCCGAAAGGAAAAAGTGGCTACATCGCTGCGTGCAGCAGCCGGAGGTCAATCGTATCAAACGAGCGAAGAAACGCACCGAAGAACATGGTACATACATGATGAAGCGGAACTCGCATCCATGACTCGAAGGCACGAAACAGCTGTCTGTAAATAAATGAATCCTAGAGGGATTTATTTTATGGAATACTACAACTAGAAAATTAGAAGAAAATAGTATCTTCCATTTAATTCCAGCTGCCTTTGCTATCTTCGGCAGATGCGTGAATTCGTCTACAATGTATGCAGACTTCTTTACAGTGTCTCGTACTGATAGCTCGATTTCAGGTTTATTTAGTACGAGACACTGAAAGAAATCTGCTTGCCAGACGAAATACTGCGTATCTGTCGAAGATAAGCAAGGTAGTTAGGTAAATGGAAGATACTAATTTTTCTTCTGAATTTCTAGTTAATAAGATAGTCAAGTCATTTCCCGGCGAGATCGCGACATTGGCGGCGACGAACTATCTGCAGGTGGCAACATGACAGAACAGTCATTACTTCACACGAGAAGGAAGTGAGCTCTATTTCACACCATATTTATGAAATTAGCAACAACTGAAGTAATGGAATGCCTAAGCAACTCTTTGTCTGAGCAGGAGAACTATAGTTCGGAAACACTGCCGAAGTTATCATTCATCAAAAAATACTACATAGAGAGACGAAGACGCGGTGTTCTACCGGATCAACGATATCATTTTCCTCGAGGAAACGATCATGCATGGAAGTAGTGGCTGTCATAGCTTCCCAGCTGCGTCATCGAGAACTCTGGGCCAACCTGAAACGTAAAGATCTACTCAACAATTTTGTCGCTAGTAGTGATAAAGGCGAAGAAGAACTCAAAGCTATGCTACACTGTGATTTTCGTCCTCCATGGCAATGTTCAACCGGAAGGCCGCTCTGGAAACGTAAATTTTGTGCGGTAAGCAAATGTGCCGTCATGAAGGTATAAAGCAATATCTACAAGCTGCTCTCGCGATTCGAAAAAATGCAAGATACTGAAACATTCCATAGAACAATGATAATTTTGTTACCAAATATTAGGCTTATTAGAAGATTGATCATCTACGCCGGGGCTCTTTGCCTTCCGCTATATTCTGTGCAAATGATGTAGTGTCGGCTTCAGCAAGACTAACGGTGTGCTGACTAATCACCGCAATCGCAATCGATCAGTTGTATTTCGCGCGATAGATATCGTCGGCCCGTGACAATCCGACGTTCATCTCTTGGAAGTTAAGCGGAACAATACAATCAGAGATGCCAGAGACCTCGTAGATCACTGACCCGTGGCCAGTCGATACGTTCGGGCGCAATGAGACAATTAAAATCAGAGACGATGATTGATGATTGTTGTTCCGCATTTAGAGATGGAGCATGATGAACCATGCAATATGCGGTTTTAGCGGTGCCGCTATCGCCAGCAATGCTAAACCGAAGATCACGCTCACGCAGTCACGCCCATCGTCTCTGCGCCAACCTCTTGTAGCCTGAAGATCAGTAGCGAACACCAGCTTTACTGAGGTGTCCGGCTGTATGCTGTCGTTCGCCGTAGAGTGCAGCGGTACTCGTGGTGTCCTTCGCCGCCTGCTCGTTCTCCTGCGCACCGCCGAATCGTCCGTAACTCGCGAGCTCCACAATTGATCCTCCTCGGCATGATCTGTCTCGTGTCAGCCACTTGTCTTATTAACACGTTTTTAACAGATGAGCATTTGTGCCGTCACAGGGCAGTTAATTCTCCAGTCGGCGACGTCTCTCTTTTGCAGTGACGCTTCAGTGATCCTTGACGATGTACTTGTTATTTTTGAGCTGATAGATGGCATTGAATGGCAACATTCATTAGATTTAACAAATACTTTTTCAGGATACCTCAGAGTACTATCGTGAGCGAAAAACGTGTGTCGTAGATGAAGAACACGTAAGAGCGCATTTCTTGCGTTTCAGCCAGTGAAAGATCATATATAATGAATGCGAATGCTATTAGTAATTTTATTTACATAAATATATACTATTTATAAATATTTCACGGGAATGAAAGTTATCAGGAAACGCGAACTCTGGATGGGGAGATGAATGCAAACTCCCATTGCCCAACGATTTGTGGAAGAGGGAGAATATACCGACAGGCCTCCTTATGTTAGATGGCTACAATTGTTAATCTTGTAGAAGGAGATTCCTAACACTATCCTGTAATATGAAATTGATGTTGCCTATCGATCACTAACCCACCACATCATACAATGACATGATTCGGGTGTATCATTGATTTATTAAAACTGATCAAGTCTAACAGCGAGAACATTGCTGTCGATAAACCATTAATGGAGTGATATATATGGGGACAATCTGACAGTACAATATGTTAGATGACGTTTTATGATGCCTCTTATTGCCGGTTGTCGGTGATGTGTTTGATAAAAGTGCAAAATTAGATACAAATGAAGTGGAATAATATCAAATGACACTCCGCTGAAGGTAAAGTCTTTCACACTGCTATTGAATACTCTATATTCGTGCATGGTCGATTCACGCTTGAATAATAGTTTCAGTCGGAATCATTCTTCGATTTTAGTGAAGCAAACTACGGAAAAATTAGGCAAGAGTTAAATTGCGTCGAATGGCAAACTTCATTACATAATGATGACTTGCATAATGGCTGTGTACACATTCTATAGAATTATATATGATATTTTAGAATATACGGTGCCCAAAAACCAGAGAAAGAAATAATATCCCGGAAGGTACCAGCCTGGTACAATAGGATCGGTTATTAGTCTGAAAAACAGAAGGCAAAGGAAGCTCACCAAAGCATTCAAAAGGAATGGGAGCTAACGAAAATCTTTCGGCATATCTTGCGGTAATGCGATCAACTGAGCTTAGAAGTGAGACATTGCACATAAAACAGAGCGCAACGCACATGTGGAGAAAATAATATAGTCAATCCTAAATCTTTTTTAGGAGAAGAGAAGAGAAACAAAATTCAAATTTCACTCAACAATGCATTTGGAGAACAGGAAGCCGGTAGCACGCATATGGAAAAGTAATTTATTTGCTGATTTTTTCAAAACGTTTATGCATCTCATGATGAAACGGAACGCGATCATCAATATTGTTCATACCTTCCAGATGCAATGAACGACATATCAGTATATAATGTATCTCTTCTGGAAATTTTACGAGGCCTAGAAAATTTGGATGCTTCAAAGGAGCTGGGCCTGACGGCTTACCAGCTGTACTCTCAAATCCCCTTCCAATGAGTTAGTTAACCGTTATTTTCGGTTGTTCAACTCATCATTGGACTCTGGTATTCTGCCTTCTGGGATAGAAAGAATCTTATTTAATCCCGATTTTCAAAAGTGGGAAAAATCTGATATTAAAAATTATCGTGGTATTGCTATATTATCTTGCATTCCGAAGTTGTTCGAGTCCTTTATTAATGACAACATATTCTCACAGGTGAAAACCTTAATAACTGCCAAGCAACGTGGTTTTGTTAAGGGGCGATCAACAGCTACTAATTTGATTCAATTTACAACATTCTTCTTAAACGCAATGGATAAAGGGAATTATGTAGAAGCTCTTTATACTGATTTTAGTAAAGCATTTGACAGAGTTGATATACCACTGTTGCTTTTCAAATTATCTAAGTTAGGTTTCAATCCTAGATTACTAGAATGGATCGAGTCATACTTGACAAAAGATAACGCAACGAGTAAGATATGAAGGATTTTTTTCTAAAATTGTTAACGTCACATCCGGGGTACCACAAGGTTCTCATTTGGCCACTACTGTTTATTTTATATGTCAACGATGTGGAGCACATATTGAAACGCCTAAATGTTTCTATATATGCAGACGACATGAAAACTTTTGGAAATAAGTAACACGACCAGATCTCGAAGATTTTCAACATGATGCTGACAACTTCACAGCTGGTGTAAGAAGAGTTTGCTAGAACTTAATATGAACAAATGTAATTCAATATCATTTACAAGAAAGCAAACTACAATGCAGAAAACTTTTAGTCTTGGACAGAATAATATTGTAAGATGCAGCAAGGTGAGAGACTTAGGTGTAATACTCGACTCTAAGCTAACTTTTGTTTATCATTATAACAGCATTATTTATAGATCAAGCAACATGCTTGGGTTTATTAAAAGATTTAGTTTGCACTTCAACGATCCTTATACGATCAAAGCACTATATGTAACGCTTGTGAGACTTTTCCTTGAATACTGCAGCATTGTTTGGGCCCCATATCAAGAAACGCATAATAATCGAATTGAATCAGTTCAAAAACAGTTTGTACTATTTGCTCTACGTAAATTAGGTTGGACTACCATTCCGCTGCCATCCTATGAATCACGATGTTTATTGATCAATTTAGAGATTACAATAGAGAAGAGACTTTGCCATGGTAGCTTTTATAAATGAAGTCATTGCACAAAGGGTCAATGCCCTGAGATATTAGAAAATATTAATTTCTATGTTCCTATCCGATCGCTCAGAATCGGAAATCTTTTTATATTAGCAATCCTAGAACAAACTATGCCAAAAATGGGCCTTTGAACAAAATGATGTCTTCGCTACAGTGCAAATTGTGAAAGGAAATTGATATTACAATGAATAAAAACACTCTTAGGCAAACATTCTTTTCAAGGTTAGCTAGGCATTGATCGATAAGTTATGAAGTTAAGTATTTAATGTACACGAAATGGTCACGCTATATGAATAATGTAATGAATAATGTGCAAACATCATCATACATCATACAATTTCCAATTATACGAAACTTTGCTAAGCGTTTCAAATGCTTTGAGTGGTAATTGATCTTAAAATTACCAGCAACACTCTACATAAACCTCAATCCAGTTTTCCAAACTTTAAATATTTCAGTTTAAGGTATTTGGTGAATAGTTTTCGAAATATAGATTACAAACTTCAACTAGTGTGCACTCCACAGCATTTTTTTTAGATAAAAAAATAAACATTATCAAAAATTTAAAAAAAAAACTCATGAAAACAATTTTAAACTAAGAAAAGTTTCTTCTATTCTTTCCAAAGAAAGAAAGTTGATATACCAGCAATGTGAAATTGGAAATTCCCAAAATTGAATATCTGTTATTCCATGCCTCTTTAATTGATAGGTAATTAAAATTTGTAATTTCATTGCCATTAAAAAAAAATAAGAACTGAAAATGTTTCAAGAGACAAAAAACTAACAAATTTCAAAATATTCATTGGAACAAAATAGATGTTTCCAAACGCGCATGCACAATGCCAAAAGTCCAAGAATTTTGATTCCTTGTTAAGGATGTGCCAAATTTTGAATATGACGCTCTAAACTAACGACAACCTTAACGAACACCGCTTACAATTTATCCGCGCTGCACGTTAAAAAAAAGTGAACACCAGCAACGCCAAAGGTGAGGATCATCCACCTCATATCCCCCCCACCCGATAACCGTCCATTCTTTCATTGGCGTCGTTGATCCAATCCACAGTGGTAGGTAAATAAGAGGACAGCCTCCCGGGATGCTTGCGACGACGAATGCCCGGCTCCATCCAGCATCACCCAGTAGTACCTAGTGGCAACTGCTTTTTGTTTTTACCGGAATGCTCCCCATTCTTGAAGCACCACATAGGACTGACTATCCGTGGCTCCGTCCGTGTGGGTAACAACTAACTGCTGGAGTGCTGGAGCTGCGAAGCGTTCTTGAAGGTTTATCTGTCTTTCGGAAAACCTGTTTTTCGGATGGCTCAGCAGCAGCACCAGCAGCAGCAGCGCAGAGATTATTCTTCTTGAGGGGGTTCTTCGGCTTCTTTAGCAGCAGCAGCAGCAGCAGCAGCACTAATGTGGAGTTTGTTCTTAAAATAAGACACTGATAAAAACAAGAAACGCGTCGTCGCAACCGTGAGGCTAGGTAGATTTGGTATCTAAAGGTGCTTCCCCATCGCTGGCCTGGTGGAATGCTGCGAGAGTGCGAGATTTTGGCGCAGATCGGAATATGATCTACGTAAATAAATTCTTAGAAGGTGCTGTTCTTGAAACCGATTTCGATCGATGGTACTAAAAATAAGTTCACACGATCGTGGCTTGTTTCGATGCTTTTTACGGCAGTTTGCGTCAATTGAGATGTCAATATTTTGAGCCAAAACTAGGGCAATCATTTTTTTATTTCTCGCAGGAATCTACTCAGCCCGATTCATGTTATTTAATAGTTATATTTATATTTTAAATTGCCAACAGACTACGTACAGCCTCGGAGAATTTGAAAGGGGTTACACTTACGCTGTTTCAGCTAATTTTGAGCACACCTGTGCGCGGAAAGGATACATATGAAGCGACTAGCACAACATTTAGTAAGCTGCTGTTTCATAAGATAAATGTTTTGCGAATCAGTCAAATGTTGGAAATTTATCTAGCATGCTTTAACGCGATTTAATTTATTGTACAATAAAGTTTTGCAAGTGACGTCGGGCCACTGAACTGATTGAGATAACGCTTCAATGGAATGACAGATGTCCTAGGAAATTGCTTAAACGAATATCTCAACACGCTTCTGGAAAATTGTCATAATGTCAAAAAAAAAAACGATTTTTTATTATTTTAAATCATGATAAGTTTTTAGCTAAGTCATTCGGAATAACAAAGACATACATCAGGGTTGCAGGCACTAGTTCTGATTCTCTTATTTTGATTTGTCGATAGTTTATTCCAAGAGCTAAAATTCTAAACAAAATGCATGATGAACTTAAGGCACTTGAATACAGGGTGGCAATGGTTGCTTGTCAGTAAAATAAATGTTCATAAATACACAACGAACGGCTTAAAATTTGTTTTTTTTTTTAAGACCAGTAGTACACTTTTCTTAAACGCTTTGCAACTGGCACGCACCGTTTATCGAGGCATATTGTTCTAAATATTGATCAAGAATTTCAAGTGTGACGTTTTATGCTTCCAAATTTTGTGAGCATAAATTCCCAGCCACAAAAGAGATTGGACGGAAATGTGTGTGTGTGTGTGTGTGTGTGTGTGTGTGTGCGTGTGTGTATGTGTGTGTGCGTGTGCGCGCGCGCGTGTGTGTGTGTGCGTGTATTATTCAAACAACTTTTTTATATTCTTCAAACAACTATGTAAAATCGCCTCAGAAGTAAACAGTTATTAAAACTATAATTTTCTTGAAGTTCTTTTAGTGTTATTATTATTATTATAGGGTAAGCGGATGTAATGCTGACCTAGCTCCTTCATTCGGCCTATGTACCAAATGTGTCATTAATTTAGCGATAACCAACAAAATCATGTTGTTATTAAGATGACCGATGTGATCCGAAGCAATTGAGACAGTATTAATCAACTTATAGTTGTTCACTTCCACGTAATTTTCGATTTCTTGAACTTTTGGGGCATCATGATTTCACTGGTTATGCTGAACAGATGATCTTAATGATCTTCAAGTGTTCTTAATTTGGCTTAATTGAATCGATGAAGCAAGTAATGCAGTCTGGGTGTGCAGAAAATAGTTACACGTTACAAACTAACTGTTTACATAACTAAAATAACAATGATTTTACAAGAAAATCGTAGACCCAATGTTGGGAACATATTTTTTTTGTATGTTCCCAACTATGGCATGTTGTATCAATAACGTAGTAAAAAAGTGGTTATTGGTAAAATTTCAAGTGGAAATGCATGAATTTGTAGTTGTTTATATTCTAGTGTCTCATCTTAACACAAACAGAAGGAACAAAATCATTGTATAGTGAATTATAATATTTTCATTAAATCCACAACCCTCAAATATTTCTGACTTTATAAAAATAGTTGTGTAACTTTTCGTGATACATACTACCAAATGTCTTATCAAACTTATCTTTGCAAGTGTCTAACTAGGTGAATCTCGCTTACAGTTTAAAATCTTTATGAGTTATAATAAAAAATGTAATCGATGGTTGCATAATCGGCTGAGTCAAGGGACACATACCCTATAAAGGAGCCTTTAAATCTGATTTTAATATTTACTGGAAACTCACTTAAACATTGAATGAATTACATTCATCAGATCTTGTCGCTGATCAATAAGTTTAGTTTTTTTTCCAAACATTTTTTAAGAATCCCTCGTTGCCACCATGTACATTTTCAGCATGAGTATTTTGGTTGGCTCTCACCTAGCAAGTATGACATAGGTGAGCAAGTATGACATTCCTCGGTGTTAAAAACAATGTATGAATAAAAGGTTCAACAATGCAACATATGGGGTTATTCTCCGATAGTCGAAGTGTCTTTTGTCAATTGGTGAAGTGAGAAAAGTCCCGTCGTGGTAAAATGACTCTCTGTACAAATGAAAGGGAGAGTCTCTCCCATTAGTGCGAGCCATTTTCAAAATCAAAACGAATCTTCTGCTGATCTTACCTCATTTGGTGTGACTGCGTTAGTAATAAAAACGGCAACACGAGGGTGTAATTTGGAGAAACCTCTAGTTATCATATGGTCTCTTCTTCGAAGTACGGAACATTTACATAATAGGCAGAACATGTTTTCTGTATTGCACATGGCGCATTGGAGTTAATGTCAATAAGACCCCAAGTACGGAAACTGGCGGATTGACGGAAACACGTTACGGTAATCCGACTTCGGGCTGGCATCTACGTCGTCTCGGTTTCATGCGGCATAGGCTGTCTCCGTCCCACTAAAACCTTGGCAGGCCTTCAGTACGTTCCATCTCCACCGACCGGCTATGCTAGCCGGGCGGGAGTAGGCTCAGATGTCCATCCTGACCTACGCCGATCTGGCTCTGAACGCGGTGTCCCCATGAAGGCCCACGTGAACCCTAGTATGGCCTATGCAGCCCCAAGCACTATGGCGACTACTTCACATAGTTATGGGTAACGGCTGAAGGGGGACCCAACAGAATGGAGCAAGCTCCGAACAACGAAACAACGACGAGGGAGGAGGCGAACCCGTTCGCCAAAAAGGGACTTATGAGATCCCCGCCTGGTAAGAAGGCAGGATCCGGTGGTGCAGCCGACACGTGCGGAAGCGCGATTGCCTCGGATGCGGGGGTCCTTGGAAAAACGGGAGAGGCCAGAGACGGGCCTTGGCTCATGCGTGCCATGGAGAGGAAGCATGATAAGCTTCCAAAAGTGTTGATAGTCGCTGAACAGCTGAATGCGATAATCGACTTTACGTCGTCTCGCAACAACATCAGCAAGGACCTTAAACACAGCTTACTGCAGCTTCGTAGGTCCGTTCAGGCGGCATGCCGGGAGAGAGATGAGGTAGAGGCTAAGCTTCTAGCCGAATAAAGTGCCAGGGAAATGGCAAGGCTAGTCGCAGCCGAAAGGACGAGGGAACCCGCCTGCAAGTGCACGCAGACGGAAGCACGAGATCCTGCCCCACCTACCGTGGTGCCGGGGACTTCAAAGCGTGCAAGGCAGTCGTCGGAGGAAACCGCACCCGGTGGCTCAAAGAAGCGGCTGGTATCTGACGGCTCCATGGGCTCAGAGACTTTTGCGAGCGTGGTGTCGGGACGAGCGGGTCCAACTGCACATCGTGCGGGGCGTGAGGTGAGCGACCCCGGCACTAAGAGCGGCAAACGAGGCAATAGCAGCAAGGGTGGTAAGAGCGGTAAAGGTGCCAATGGCACGTGCAAACCCTAGGGATAAAAGCGACCCAAGTGACAAGGGCGGTCCCAGCAGCGGACGGGACAACCGGAGAGGCATGAGAGATGACCCTTCCAGAGGTAGGGAAAACCTCTGGACCAAGGTCCGAAAAAAGGAAACAGACCTCAAAAGGAAAAGGAGCATAGAAGCTTAGCGCGAAAGCGTAATCGCAGTGAGGCCGTCTTCGTTAAGACCGACGAGTCTAAGTACTCCGAGGTACTTAAGGCGATGCGCGGAGACGCTAAGCTCGCGGATCTAGGCGCCGATGTGCGGAGTATCCGCCGCACTCGCACCGGCGAAATGATCCTTGAGCTTAAGAAGAATACTAAGCTGAAGGCCCCAGCGTATAAGATACTGGCCGAACAGGCCCTGGGAGCGGGAGTGGAGATACGTGCCTTGGACACGTGAGTGATTCTCCAGTGTAAAAACCTAGATGAGATCACGGATGCAGGCGAAATCTCCACGGCCGAAGGAGGAAAAGGCCACAAGGCTCGGGCTGCAAGGAGCCCCTCAAATGTATGATGTGCTCTGGGAAACCAGATGACAAGCACGTCATGGGGGGACCTTAAGCCAAAAATAGTGTAGCTAACACAGCTGAACCTAAACCACTGTGAGGCGGCCCAGCAACTGTTGTGTCAGGCAGTTCGAGAGACGGGAACGGATATTGCAATAATATCCGACCCATTCCGCATCTCTGCCGGTAACGGAAACTGGGTTGTGGATAAGGGTAAGAAGGGGGCAATATGGATGACGGGCAAGTTCCCAGTCCAGGAGATAGTGTCCACCTCAAACGAAGGCTTTGCGGTTGCAAAAGTGAACGGAGTATATATTTGCAGCTGCTACGCGCCACCAAGATGGTCGGTCGACCAGTTCTCACGAATGGTGGATCAAATGAAAACAAAGCTAACTGGCCGCAGTCCGCTGGTGGTAGCGGGCGACTTTAACGCGTGGGCGTTAGAATGGGGCAGTCGCCTGACCAAACCAAGGGGCCAGATTTTTCTGGAGGCCCTGGCCAGGCTCAACTTAGACCTGGCCAATGTAGGTACTAGTAGTAACTACCATAGAAATGGAGCGGAGTCGATCATAGACGTGACGTTCAGCAGCCCTGAGCAGTTGGACAACTGGAGGGTGGAGGATGGGTACACCTATAGCGACCTCCTGGCGGATGACTATAGCATCACCCACAGAGCTAGGCAGTGCGCAGAGGGAGGAGCACCTACTCCGTTCACCCGCAAATGCAGGACGTCGTACTTCGATAAGGAAGTATTTAAAGAGGCGCTAGAGCGGGAACAGGGATTGAGCGATACCCAAAATCCTCGTGGGGATCAACTCGTATCAATCCTCACACGAGTGTGCGACGCAACCATGCCCAGAAAGGTCAAACCTAGGGATGGAAGGCTGCCGGTTTACTGGTGGACAGAGACGATCGCAGACCTCCGGAGATCTTGCCACCAAGCTAAAAGAAGGATGCAAAGGGCGCGATCAGACCTGGAAAGATTGGAGCGCTGCGTGGTGATAGCCACCACTAAGGCCGCACTCAATAAAGAGATAAAGGCCAGCATACGAGCCTGCTTTGAGGGTCTGTGTTCGAAAGCCAATGTTCGAATCCATGGGGTGACGCCTATCAAGTGGTTATGGCTAAAACTAAGGGTATGACAGCTCCAACCGAGCAATCACCAGAGCTACAGGTCATCATCGGGGGATGCTTTCCGAGTCACGATCAGAGTCCCTCGCCCGCCATGATGATGGCAGAATCCGCTAAACAGCTAAACAAAGCTGGTATACCGAACCTGGCCATCAAGACGGCTATCTCACTGGCGCCCGGAATGTTCAGAGCGGCGATGCAAAGATGCCTGGACAAGGGCGTCTTTCCGGACACCTGGAAAATCCAGACTCTAGTACTGCTACCAAAGGCAGGGAAGCCACATGGGGACCCATCGGCATATAGACCTATATGCCTGTTGGACACAGCGGGTAAAGTGCTCGAGAGGATTATCCTTAACAGATTAACCAAGCACACGGAGGGCTTAGACGGTTTGTCTAAAAACCAGTTCGGCTTTCGTAAAAAGAAGTTGACGGTGGATGCAATTCTGTCCGTCACCAAAACGGCTGAAGTGGCAAACCAACGCAAGGAGAGGTGTCCGCTACTGTGTGGTGGTCACCCTGGACGTTCGAAATGCGTTCAATAGCGCTAGTTGGGTTGCTATGGCTGACTCGCTCCAACGTTTTCACTTGCCGGGATACCTTTACAAGACTCTGGGAAGCTATTTCTAGAATCGTGTACTGGTGTACAACACAGAGGTAGGCCAGAAACGTGTTCAGATCACCGTAGGCGTCCTGCAAGGTTCGATCCTGGGCCCGGTGCTATGTAACATGATGTACGACGAGGTACTACGGCTTGAATTTCCGAACGGGGTGAAGATCGTCAGGTTTGCAGACGACATCACCCTTGAGATATGTTGAGAATCCATCGAAGAGGTAGAACTAACGGCCTCGCACTCCATTGGCATTGTGGATGGATGCGTTCCAGGAAACTGGAGCTAGCGCACCACAGAGACTGAGGTCACGGTCGTTAATAACCGATAATCAGAGCAGCATGCGACGATTAGTGCAGGTAGCTGCACAATCGAATCGAAGAGGGCTCTGAGGTATCTGGGGATCATGATCGACGACAAGCTGTCTTTTACCAGTCACGTCGACTACGCCTGTTCCTCCACGGCTATATCGGCATTATATCGCATGATGTCGAACAGCTCAGCGGTACAGGGGAGCAAGCGCAGGCTCCTGGCAAGCGTCGCCTTGTCGATAATGAGGTACGGTGTGCCGGCATGGGTCACCGCCCTGAGTACTAAGAGCTACCTCGGTAAGCTTGAAAGTACTCACAGGCTAATGTATCTGAGAGTGGCCAGCGCATACAGCACAGTGTCACGCGACGCGGTATGCGTTTTAGCGGGGATGATACCTATTGGCATCACAATAAACAAGGATGCGAAGTGCTTCGAGCAAAGGGGCACAAGAGGAATCCGTAGGACCACCAGAGTTACATCGATGGCAGGTGACAGAGGGAGTGGAATAATTTCACCAAAGGTCGGTGGACCCAGGTGGCCTCCCAGATTGTCTTAGAGCTACAAGATAAGTGGCGAAACGACCAGCGACAAGCCAGAGGGATAAACTAACCACCAAAGCCCTAAGTAGTTAGACACAAGCGGGTGCTTAACGCACAATAGCCCCCTCCCCGAAGTAATACTGAAAGATGGTCCCGGGGGGAGGGGGACCAAGGCTAGAGGCACGGGTGGGTTTTTAGTGGGTCGAGGCACCCTCATCCCCACACACTGAATTCTTCAGGAGTCTGTGAGCAGATTTTCCAACCCGCTTAAAACACACACACACACACACACACACACACACACACACACACACACACACACACACACATTTATTGCTGTACATTCCAGGCCCATTTTTGCCCAATCTTTGTGATTTTCTGATAGTTTTTAACCAATAGTAACACGTACATTTTTCGAAAAACCATCGCTTGCTACGAAATGTTGAATATTGCACACTTGCAATTATGTTTGACTGCATCGATTAAAAAATCAGTTTTTTGCTCTAAAATAAAGACGAGATGTTAGTACTTATTCTTAAAATAAGATGCCATCCGATAAACGTCACAATCGTGCGGTATTTAACCGGAAATCATTGAAATTCATAAGCCGTCCGCCTCGACAGCTAAAATTTTTCGTCGCCGGTAGGAAAATGTATAGAAATGTCATGACATTTTTTTCCACTGACAGTTCGCTTTTGTGTGTCTTCTGTCAACAAGAAAAATGTTAAGTATCACCGGAAAAAACGTTATTTTACTGTACTCGTACCACCCCTGCATTGTGGACCAGAACGCGAATTTAGCTGGAAAGATAAATTTTCAGCCTAAGTTTGAAGCTTTGGAGTAAAAATGTCTTCTACAAAGTTGTTTCTAACAAACAAAGCGCTTCGTTTGGTGTGAATAAAAACTAGGGTGGTCCGTATTTTCAAAGAAATCGCAAATATAACTTTTTTATTTGCAGAAATTAAGGCATAGATTCTTGGGAAAAGTTGTGGATTGAATAATTTTAAGCCACTTTTTTTCTGTAATTAAAACTCACAAATCGAAAATCTACTCATTAGCTTTCGGGAAGCATTTGAAAGCTACGATGGAACGCTGTAGGAACGCAAGTACCCCGTTGGAAGAGTTTACTAGGGTATCCAGATAGTATTGTGATTCGGCAGAAATTTGGCCATCATCGGCACGACTAAATCCGAGATGGTCAGGATACATTTCTTTGCCATTGCGACAAACTACGAATCGGTGAACCCTTTTAGAATAAATATGTAAAAAAAAACTCCGTTGCATGTCCGGCTTCGCTTTTAATTACATGCATTCTAAGGCTGTGTCCCAATTCGCGAATTTATTTTATTTTCACTTAAACTTGACAGATGGAAAATAATCGATTAAGTTTGCTACTCGAGTTGTCGTATTTATGACAGACGAAATCTCAGTTTTGACAGACATCGTATCGAAAGTTTGTTGATCAATCCTAAAGGATTTTTAATCGATTATTTTTCATGGTTCAAGTTTTAGCAAAATTTAAATTAATTCGTGAATTCTGTTTTTCCCTGTTTTTTTTTTGGAAATCACCGCATGAAAAACTACTAACATGTGTCTTTGTTCAATGGTAGATATTTACCAGGTTTATGAAGAACAGAGTGGGATTTATCCAGCTTCATAAATCGCCTTACCCATGGTTTGACGTTTCAGCCTGTCTTCTGAAAATGGGTAAAAGTTACTCAATTTCGGGTAAATCCGAATGAGCATATATGTTGTTAACGTTTGCTGAGATGTCAAAAGCGAGGTTATTGGCAAGTGTTGCCAAAAACAAGTTTTGTTTGCTGTCTTCCTGTCGTTGGTATGGAGGAAAATTAAGTAATCAAGATAAAATTAATTTTGTCTTGAAATTAAAGAGTGTCTTAAATCAAATTGACACAGTGTATGGAAAGAAGTCTACATCAAGAAGATAGACAAAGATTCTTAAGGACACTCTGTCCTAAAAATCCGGGATAAATTATTATTTTAGATGGCTGATTTGGCAAAGCAGATAACACTCTGAAGTAAAGTTTTCGCTCTCCACTACGTTATGGTATAAAACGACGATCAACTCATATTTTCTTTTATTAGTTTGTGAAAAATTAATTATCATACTCTTTTAGGTGCGTTTGAACCATAACAACGGATTACTCAACAAGATTAATCAATCCGGTGTTTAATTAGAACTTTACGTGTTTCCAAGTAGCAGAGCTTGTGAATTTTCTCGCAGATTAAAGGAACGAGTTGTCCTTTGGATGAACTTCAAAAGAAACCCTTTAGTAACTTTTTGTGAGTTTGCAAACAAAACTGTGTTCAACTTTCAAGATGCTAATAAGTATTGCCTGTACTGCATTTAGAACTAAGTTTTGATTGTATGTACTATGTATTCTAATCATTTGTCCACTGTTTTCGAAAATGCTTCCCCCGCTGACCAGTGAGAGACCGCAGCAATCTTGGGCCTCACGTAGAATCATTGAAATTGTTGTTCTTTTGCGGTTTGCAGCTTCTCCGGGTTTTCCAACCACTCTTAATAAAATCCGGAGGCTGACGCTGCCGCTGGAAGAATCAATTGAGTCCCGAAATAAAAACCGGTTCAATCAGCATCATTCGCAGCAATCAGTCAGTCAGTAAAAGCGAGAACCCGAGCAAGCACTGAGATCAAATCGATGATGTAGAAAAATGCTGCACTCAGGTTTTGGCGATTTGGTCATCTTAACGATTAACATAATAATATTTAGTGCAAGCAAACCGAAAGCAAACTTCTGAAAAATCTTAACTCCTAACATTTATCCAGTCATACAATATGACCTCGCAATTTTAGAAGCACAAATCTTAGCAAGAATCCAACAAAAAATCACAATCTCCTTATTTTAGCTTTGTGGCCCTCTATTGAAATTTGCCGCTTCGGACACGGGACTTGGGTTTCACCTTAAAGTAGATGTTCTCATTCGAATTAGATGTTGTTGTTTAACTCTTCTCGGGAAACCAGTTCACTGTGATGGATGGACCGTATTGAAGCTGCACTGAGAAAAATTACCGAATGCTTTTTCAGGCGAACTTTATTAAAGTTAGATAAATTGAATTCAGTGAATTGGGTAGAAGTAGCTGGAACATTTACCGAGAAGGTAAATTAGGTACAATGAAACGGCGGGTGTGCTGGAGGGTGGGAGGCAAATGTGAGCGAAGGAACGACGGAGCACACCGAAGGAGATAAAAGTGCACATACAGACGAAAACCTTTTGTCTTCTTGGTAGGATGTTTTTTTTTGAGTTTTCAACATTTTATTTCTTGCTGCCTCTGCCTTCTGGGTGATACTTTTTTGTTCGTACGCTGTTTATAACTGGTAGATATGGTACGGTGGAGAGTATGTGTGTATTTATGTATTTCTACGTTGCTCAGCTATGTGGCTTGTGTACTTGAGCGTGGCCTTCTTTTTGGAAGCATGGAATGCGGCGACAATGACGATGGCGGGGGTACGGGAAGTGTTCGGGTTACTGTTCTTGTAGAAATTGAGGGAAGCAGTGTTGTCGTTGGGATTTAATTCCCAATTTAATAAATTCTGTTATGAAGTTTTTCTATTTTTGTTTTAATTGAGGGTTAATCAAATAAAAATACAACGGAATTATTTCATTTTTGTATTGCGCAATCGAACTCACATTTTCGGTTTGACGAAGCTTCGGTGCTTTTCTAGGCTGGCCAGGTTTTGATAAATAAAAACAAGTCTAAAAATTAATAGAATAGCATCTATTGTTTGCTTCGAGTTCCTACTCGCAAATCCCCGCCATAAAACTAATACCGCGATAAATTGGTTAACCTCATCTAACATTAGTACTAAGGAAACTTAGGTATATTAAAATTGACCATATAAATTTGATTCGATTGAACCTGCACAAATAAACGAAAATAAACGATTAGGAAACAAAGTGTGACGGTGGTTTACTACATTGGGAGAACAAACATGTTTTTAAACTTTGCTTATTGACCGTTTCGAAACCAACTGTACAGATACTTATGGAACCACTCACAAAGTGTGATGTTTGTTTACATCATTGGGCAAAAACAACATGTTTTTCAAACTCTGCTTACTAGCCACTTTGAATCGATTTAAACCAATAGCAGAGCCACACACAAATTGTAATAGTAAACATTTTTTAAACAACCGTTGAGAGTGGATTTCAATCATATTATACCAACAGTATAGATACTATTGGGGCCATTCACATGGTGTGATGGTAGTTTATATCGTTGGCGGAACACAACATTTCGTTTACTTCTACATTTTCTCTAATTGAGGGCCGTTTTGTACCGATCTGAATCAGCAGCAAAGATACTGTTTGGGTCACTCACAAAGTGTGATGAGGGTTTACCTCATTGGTAAAACAAATAGTTAATAGATGGCAAAAAGTTGGGTGTTCGTAGTTGGTTTGAGATTCATCTTGAGCTCGTGATATACTTGATTCAAATTTTATGTATTTGGTGGATCATTAAATGTTATACACGTTTCATAGCTTTGTGATATATAAGATGAAAATATCTATAAACATATCGAAACGATCTTATCAAATCATCAAATTTCAGGACGCCATATAAATCCGTGCAGTTGTATTTTATACTTGTGAGCTTTCAATACCAAATTTGGTGTGCTAGAATTCTGGTGGTCACTCACCCACAGATTACCAGTCGATCTGCCAAATTTTTGGTAAACCGACTGCTTAGAATTATCTCGAATTGTAATATTCCCCTCACTCTGTCACAAAAATATTGCTAGTAGTTCGACGGATTAGAGATAGAGAGAGTATTGGGTTTTAGGACCAAGTCTCCCCCGGTTGGTACCAAATCATGAGCGTAGGAATCAACAGAATCAATCTAATTTACTAATGTCATGATGGGCTACCAATCAAAGTGGAGGCTCAACTTGTCTAATCTCTATTTGCAGGATATCCATAGAAAAGGGGGCATGTCGTGGCTCAGAAAAAAACGTACTCTAAGGAAACTATTACCTAAAGAGGCAGAAAAAGCTATCATCATTATTTACGAGTTTACGATGATTAGGTCATGCCGGACTATTCGGGGTACGGTGCAACTGGCGTTCGATGTTTGTTGCTTGTTTGAACGGTCCCATGCATTTGGCGGATAGTGCTAGTTACACGCTTTCGCCGTATCCTTTTCCCAACTATTTATTCACCATCCCAATGAATTCTCGTGGCAGTACAGAGGATTTCTCGGCTTCCTTTAAAGTGAGTATCACGTCAACACGTTCCTTTCTATTCCCTTCTTAATCAGAATGGGCACGGCTGGCGCCGGTATTGCTTCAAAATGGGTCTCCAGTTTGTACACATTGAGGAATAATTGTTAGTTCCAAACATCATTTCGCACGGAAATCAGTAAACTGGGTAAGGAAGAGGATGTTAAATCAAACCGCATTACGGAAGTATCAAGACCAGTGCGCTTAACTAGATTCCTCTCGGGGTAGATAATCCGTCCCGGTGACCCTATAATCAACAGAAAGTTAAGAGAATATTTCGAGCAACATCCTACAGCATCAGTACGAGATGTGGCCAAACCGATGAACTGGCTGAATCTGTGAAACCGAGGACTCGGAAGCCGTGCGACAAACTGCTGATACAAAAATAGGGCTGTGGAGTATGAAACTTACATACCTGACATCCTTTACAACATATGTGAGACATCACGTATAGATTGGGAAGTCGGAGGTCCCACTGTTCGGCATGGTTTCAAAAATTCTTTACCGATGGCTAAAAAATTGGAACGAAAACGGGAGCAGGAATCTTTAGCCCTGGGGTAGAAATCTCAGTAGCGATGGGAAACTATTCAACGGTTTTCCAGGCGGAGATTTTTGCTATAATAAAATGTATTAACGTTTGTCTGAACAAGAAATATAGACATGCTAATATTTGTATTTTTACAAACAGCCAAGCGGCACTCAAAGCGCTGAGTAATTATAAATGTACATCGAAACTTGTCTGAAAATGCATTCTTCGGGTACTCTGGGTTAGCATGAGTAAGTGAGTAAATGTGTTAGAACATCCTACATCGCTTCTCAAAAATTCTTTGGCGGCCCTGAAAAGTGACATTTGGTTTGAATGTTGATATGCTGAAAGGGTTACGATTGTGCTGACTGTACTGATTGTGTTGATATGAACGACCAGCTAGAGACCATTATCCATATCGCGTTATAGATTGTTTAGGGTCTGTTCGGGAATTCTAAGTAAATAATTAATGGTATTTTTAATAGTTGACAGTCGCGAAAGACTTCAACTGATTGAAGCAAAAATTTCGAAAACCAATCGAGAAATGATAAAGCTATTAGCATTCAAACTGTTTCAGATATTTTTAAATTTTCATTTGACGCCTTCACTTGAGGCATAGTCTGATCAAAATAGCGTGAGTGTGGTCCTAATAGATCTTTAGACTTGGCCGTAAGGCATAGTCTGTTCAAAATAGCGTGACTGTGGTCCTAATAGATCTTTAGACTTGCATTTGATAGTAAGTATAGTATGTTCGGTTGTACACTCTTTCAAAAGCATTTGGTGGCCCTGAAAACGGTCGTTTGGTTAAAATGAAACCTCGAGTTGGAGGCCCTTCTCCAGCGTCTCAAGCAGTGCTAGGCAGCGCACTACTTCGGGCTGCGTTCAGATTCACCCGATAACCACGAGCTCTCTTGGCATCGATACTTGGTCGTTTAGGAGCATTATGTTCGATCTTAACGCGCTTCCGAAATTTGCGCAAACGGTTGACATCAACACTTATTCTCACTTTTACAGTTTCTCAAAGCTTATTTCTTCTTAGAATTGAAACTCTATCCAACACGAATAGTTAAAAGAACATGACAACTATACATAACAGTACCCATTAGAATGTTACTTCGGAATATCATGTTCTAGAATCAAAACATTGTTCGTGTCAGGAAATTTCTCGATGCTTGCCGGAACGCAACATTCTTTTAAATTTTCCAATGACGATGAATATGCACGCGAAATATATAACATTTTGAATGCCTGAGTAAATAAAATGGCAATCGTAAAAACCACTAGTTGATAACCGTAGAAATCTCAAAAATAAATCAAAAAAGAAATTATTGAGTGATTAGTGCCTGGTGTTCTAATTTTCATGGCGGTAGCCATTTGTAAATTGTCACAATGCTCAAGGATGAAACAAAAAGAAAGCTAAAATTGTTTTAACCATCGGCGTCTCTTGAAATGAGAAGAAAAAATAGTATTTTCTATTTAATTCCAACTACCTTTATGCTTATCTCGAAGAGAATCTCCGAATGTTACTTAGAACCTAATGCATTGTTCAGCTTGATATACGCGTATTTCGTCTACAATGTGCAAACTTCTTATGCCGTTTTCAGCGGTCATGGTCTATTCTAAATTTTGACTAGTTAAATTGACCAAACGAAATTCTCCATTTTCACCGGGGCGTTCTAAATTTGATTTTCTTAACAGTTCTGATGTAAATAAAATAGAACTGGCATACGGTTTGTTATATTTCGCGCCAAATTTAGAACGGAATCCAGGCCTAAATATTAGATATTTTTAAACAAACATTTAATTTTTCGACAACTCTACGTGGACTTCGGGGAAGGGGGAATGTAGGTAAAAGCCTACTAGAATCAACAAAAGGGGAAGAGGGGTTAAAAGTGTAAATTTTGATCTTCGGGGTTCGGGAAGGGGCACGTAGTTCACTAAACTTCTGTTAACTTTGCTGCAACTCAGTAAACATATCTTAATTCACACAAACTTTTGTAAAGTACGGTTTACTTTTTTTCAATTCTTCGCTCAACTATCCGAGGTTTGGTAAACTGCTGAATTTCTGATTTTTTTTCCAACTTATGTGAAATATGTTAGAACTTTAAGGCTGGTTCATAAACCACAAAGACTCATTTTTGAAAATCTCAACACTCCCCCCCCCCCCTTCCCTTCATACACGATTCTCCATACATTTTTATTTTAAATTTTGTATGGAGCGTAGACTTTGGTCAAACTCCCCTCCCTTCGGAAAAGTCTACGTGGTTTGTGAATAGCCCCTTATGAAGTCCTGCAAATCGAGCATAACTTCTACCAAGTACCCAAAAATGGAGGACGTAGGCTTCGAAAAAAAAGATGGATCACTGATTCAACGAGTTTTACGAGCTTTGTGTCGCTCTTTTTTCTATATTCTGTGAAATTTTATGAAACTTTACAATTATTGTAATCTTTGCAGCAAACTTAAATGATGCATTCTATGAACCTTGCTGAAGCCCTTTAAACATTGATGGAATGGATCAGGACAGGTCTGAGGCATTCTTTGGCAATGTCCGTTGAAGTTCTGTGATTTTTTGGAATTCTGTTAAGATTACTGAAGTTATGTGAGAAGAAAATCATCCATATCGTCTTCTACAAAATGGCATGTAGCAGCCGCGGCATCCAACACTGTTTGGAACCATTCGCTCATTTTACAAAAAGATTATCGAAAAGTTGAGCAAGCTAAACTGGAACCAAAGCAAAACAGAGCAGATGAAGTTTCAAAACAAAAACACGCTGACGTCAAAATTCGAAATTTAGAACAATGCCGCTGAAAGTGGAAAATAGTTGATCTATTTTAGGTGGTCTATATTTTTGGAACTATTATAAAAATAGACCAAAGTAATAGAACACCACTGAAAACGGCCTAAAGTGTCGTGTACAAATAACTCGACTGTCGACTCAGTCGAGTTATTAGTACACGACACTGATGAACTTTGTACATTGTAGAATAAATACGCGTATCTGTTAAGATAAGCATAAAGGTAGTTGGAATTAAATGGAAAATACTAATTTTTCTTCTCATTTCTAGGTACAGGTATTCCACGAAACAGCTGATACTTTTTAGGATTCATCGCTGTCTGCCAATTGGTAAGAACTTGGAAAGAAATGTTCGATAAGCTCAAATCGAACAAACTCTCTCAAGAATGAATTCGTCATTCTGAAAAGGACGAATTAGCAATGGTCCGCATTTGAATTAAAACCTTCTCGGTTCAAATTTAGCCTGCAAAACCAAATTATAAGGCATCAACTTTTATTTTCGTTATTTTCAATAGTTTAAAACTGTTAATGGATTATGTTTGATAGTTGAATTGATACGCGGGAAAATTTCCAACCGATTTAATTTGTAACAATATTTCGTAATGGAAAAATAATAATTTAATATCTAATGTGGTATTCGCAATACGTTTTTCGCATCTCGTTAAGTGGGTCTCGGAAGTCAACCAAACCGATCGCGTTTTCTGATCGATGAAAAAATAGTCGCGATCGTTGAATTTTGTGATTGTACGAGTAATGTTTATTGCATGGTGAAAAATGAAGTCGTGCTTGCGTTGACTGAATGGTCGAAGAAAAATGGTAATAAAAAAAAAGAAGCAGAGAACAAAAAGTTCTCCGCTGCCAGCGGAGCTTGTTCGAGCTGACGGCCAAGAAATTCCCGAAATACCCGAAATACCGAAATACCGCACCACCGTCGGAGTTTGGACATCGTGGTTTGTGTTGCCGAGGATCAACTGCTGGAGGAAAGCTCCCTTTCCTTGATCTCGCTGGTCAACTTGACTCGCTATATGTATATACATACATGTGCATGTGTGCAGGTATATTTGTAAGTATTTATAAATGAATGAGAGAAAGAGCGTGGTTTTCCAATTCCGGCCCGATATTGGTAAGTAATATTCCCAGTAACTGTTTGGGTTTCCAGCACTTTCGGCAATGAATGTCAGGATAGTTATAAAATTTTCAAACAATTGTAAGGCCGTGGTACGCAAAGAGAAGTGGTTTTACGACACTCAAAATGTTTGGCGAAATGTTAAATGGAAGTGGATAGGCTTATCTCGGTGACATTCTTCTCTTTTCAGAGAGCGAGTAATGGCGCTATAACCATAAGCCATAAAGCGCTAGGACTATAGTTAATGCTAAAGTCCCAACCGTTTGAAGAGAAATGGAGCATCACTTAACCTTCTTAGACAAGATGCTCCCAACGACCATTTTTGAATATTTTTTTTTGTTCTTTACACCAAACAGGACATTCTGTTTAACTATTCTCTCCGACTATTAATTTTCTTTTTCCTTTGATATCCAATGAAGGCTACGTGGGTTCCCCGTGTCTTCTTAAGGTAGATACCAAATCCTCCCTATCACCTACGGTTGCATGGACGTGGCCAGGTGAGCGATCGAAGAGTGTCTTCGTGGAGATTATTGCGTGAAGAAACGTAGCAGTAACCGTAATCAGGTTTCGTTTCATGGTGGCATGCAATGTCTTCAACGAATTATTCATCATCGTAGCTCCATCCACGAGGTGTGCAAACGTCAATGCTAATGCTAATGCTAAGGCTAATGATAATGCTTAATTTGTAACAATATTTCGTAATGGTTGCTTATTTTTAGATTTACAATTGACTCCCTGCCTTTGCCGTAAAGGGCGATACGGTCAAAATTTGGTCAATATCAACTTGACGTATTTCTTTCAATTTTGCATTTAAAAAACCTGAACACCCTTCATTTTGAAGGTGTGTGTGTGTAGAATGTTGCTCCTATTTTGATTTTGGAATTCACTCTTCAGTTGTCAAAATGCCGTCCAAGCAAGAAGAGCAGCGTATCAAAATTTTGCTCGCGCATCGCGAAAATCCGAGCTACTCGCACGCAAAGTTGGCAAAATCGCTAAAAGTTGCCAAATCAACCGTTACAAATGTAATTTAAGTGTTTGGGGAACGTTTGTCGACAGCCAGGAAGTCTGGATCGGGGGGAAATCGAAAACCGGAAGCCGCTGAGACGACAAAGACAGTTGCCGGTAGTTTCAAGCGAAACCCTAACCTATCTCTCCGAGATGCCGCAAATAAGCTGGGTGTATCGTCTACAACCGTGCATCGAGCCAAAAAACGAGCCGGACTATCGACTTACAAGAAGGTAGTGACTCCAAATCGCGATGATAAACAAAATACGACGGCCAAAGCGCGATCCCGGAGGCTGTACACGACGATGCTGACGAAGTTTGACTGCGTGGTAATGGACGACGAAACCTACGTCAAAGCCGACTACAAGCAGCTTCCGGGACAGGAGTTTTATACGGCAAAAGGAAGGGGAAAGGTAGCAGATATTTTCAAGCACACGAAACTGTCAAAGTTCGCAAAGAAATATCTGGTTTGGCAAGCCATCTGTACCTGTGGCTTGAAAAGCAGCATTTTCATAGCTTCCGGGACTGTCAACCAAGAAATTTACGTGAAAGAGTATTTGAATAAACGTCTGCTGCCTTTCCTGAAGAAACACGGTTGTTCCGTACTGTTTTGGCCGGATTTGGCATCTTGCCATTACGGTAAAAAGGCCATGGAGTGGTACGCCGCCAACAACGTGCAGGTGGTTCCCAAGGACAAGAACCCTCCCAACACGCCAGAGCTCCGCCCAATTGAGAAATACTGGGCTATTGTCAAGCGGAACCTAAAGAAGACCAAAAAAACTGCTAAGGACGAGCAGCAGTTCAAGGCAAACTGGCTTTCTGCGGCGACGAAGGTGGACAAGGTGGCTGTACAAAATCTGATGGCAGGGGTCAAGCGTAAGGCCCGGCAATTCGGATTTGGAAAAGCGGAAGCCTAACTGAATATTTTTCCTGAATTTTATACTAATTGAACTTGAAAAAGAAATTTAATTTGATTTTTTAAATAAACGATTTCACCGATTTACACGCGTTTTCCCTTGACCAAATTTTGACCGTATCATCCTTTAAGACGTAGTTTACGTCTATAAATTCAATCCAATGGTGCATGAACGAAATAATTTTGTTTAGGCGAACGAGAGTTATTAGTGTTCGAAAACCTTTCACTTAAGTGTAATGCTCATTTTACAAAATTTTTAAATAACACCTCCCCTTACTGCGTGATATAATGAATGGACCTTCCCAAAGGTGCATGAAGCACTTTTATGATCGGAAGTCCAAAACCAAATAAAATCCAACGTGTTGTTTCACATTGGCAATACAATGCAATGAAGATTTCTCCATGAATGAATCTTTGCACAGAACTTAAATGAAAAGTAAGACAGTTCTCTAGTTGGATAGATCCATACGTTTTTTTTTTGGTTCATTGCCAAACTGTATACGGAGAGAGCGTATACAAAAACCTGTAGGTGTGTTGTAATCAACGCACACTGCCATCCGTGAGCCATTCACCGTACTTTAGCAACAGCAGCAGCAGCAGCAACAGCAGATGGGCACGGAGGTATGAGCGACAGCCACCAGTCAACCGTCTGCCAAGTCGTGTGACCACCTTCATCATCATCATCGCCGTCCTGCACTACCGGTCAGTCAGTCAGACCGTCCAATCTAGTCGTCCATCTATCGACCGAAACTATGGATACAAACATGTGCTCAACACCATCAAACGCTAGCCCGGCAGCGGCGATGATTCGATGATGATGATGATTCACATACATCAGGAACAGACACAGTAGACACGGGAACGCGGCGGTAGTTGAGGGATGGAGGTGTCATCCAGCTGACTGACGAATGATTGACTGAACTGCCTGCCTGACTGACTGGCGAACGGTGGGTGGTGAACGGAGAGAGAGCATCAGTGGCGTTGAATCGCGCGCTTGGGATGGGGACCGACCGACTGGGTGGGTAGGAGCGAGCAGTAAATAGCAAATACAGTGGCGTTATCGTGTGCAAAATGTACATAAATACAGGGGGATTGTATACCTTCGGTGCTGCGGTAGTTTGAGGAGTATAGATGGAAGAACGAGGGTGGTTGTCAATTTGTGCCGGAAAATATTATTTGGATGATTATTTATTCTGAACTATGGACGAAACGAAATGCAGCATATTTTGAAACATTAAATTATCTTCGTCAACTCTTATTTCATCATTTTACTAAGAGTAGATATCTTCTCCGATATGAACATTTACTTCTGTCATGTCGAATAGAAACAACAAATATATCAATCAATATCGGAGAATTTGTCGGCATCCTTTGTTGTTAACTTGTAACTTTGAACAAATAATCGAATCAAAGTACGCTTGCCTTCGTGAGATTTACAAAATAGAATATTTTCAGTTTACGGGATACATCAATTATTGCAACCATTCTTCTCACGAACAAAATCACAAGCATCTAGTATTATAAATGACGGACTCCGGCTTTGACATTTGGAATAAGATATAAATAAACATATTTTGAAACACTAAATGCTCTGAGACAGATAAGTGTCATCACTTAAGTCATTTTCTACATGTGTTAAAAATATGAATGAAACGAATTTCAAATCGACCACCAATAGTAGTAGTTCAACCTTTTAAAGACCAACCCCATCCAGAGTTGAACTGACGAAAAAAGTTGCACTTTTTGCTAGTCCTGAGTCTATACCTTTCTCTCACTGTAGGCCCACTGTATGTGTATGACATCGCCGCACTCCGGAATACATGCCGCAAATTTTCGCCCTCCTCACGACTCGTCTACACACAATCAAACCTGAAGATAGCTACCGTACCGTCGTCGTTGATGCAGCAGAGTGAAGGAGACACCGCGACGAACTGAACCGAACCAAACCACCTCGCGCGCCCGCTCCATTTATGATTATTGTTATGTATTTATTCTATCATTTTACTTTATTTTTTTCCCCTGTAAACGCACATAGATATAGCCACGGCAAATAGCAACCGGGCCGAGTTCTTTAGTCAGTCAGCGCTGAAAGCAACGAAAAACAATATTGAAGAAAATAGCTATGTAAATACAGGAAAATAAAGAATTCGAGCACGCGTGCCAGACCAGGCCGGGGCGGGAGAGATAGTCCCGTAATGGGGGAGGGGAGGGTATGGGGGTTGCTCAGTGCCTCTCGACTCGCTATGTTGGGGTCAACCCGGGAGTTTGGCAGGATGTTATGGTTCTTGTTTTATCTGTGTGAGTGTGTGCATGTTGAGGGTGGCAATAGGGTGGGCTACCTGTAGGATTTTTCCTGTGACAGGCTGGGAAAGTTGAGGGCTCAATATTTCAGTCGTTGTTAGCGGGATGGTTAATGAAGTGCAACTGATTAGACGTGTATTTCAATTTGCATTGTGTTTAGTAAAACTACAATCAAGCGTCTGATAGGATAGTTTAGATGACGGAATTGAAATCCTGTCGAAGAGAATCTGCTAATTGTATTTTTAATGGCTGCTTGAGCATAGATCACTTGATTCACAATATTGTCAAGCGTTGAGAATGCAAAGTTATGTTGTAAGCACATTTCGTACCTTTTCAGAAACTGTCTACAATACTAGTGTTTCACTCCCATCCAGTAGATTTTGCCTCGCTGAATAGAAATATGGATTCAGAATAGCAGTAACACGTCCAGGAAATTTAAAATCAGAAAAACGCGTATTCCCGTCGAAATATGATTTAAATGTTTAATAGCTAGAAAATTGACTCCACTTTTTGAATGTTGGTCGTGGGTCACTTGGAATGGATCTATCTGAGTCCATTTGTGAACACAGATTTTTCGTAACATGTAGGATTGGTGAGAAAAACACTGCTACTTATTCTCAACCAACTCGCGGTTAATCTCCCGATCCCCGATCTCCTACAATGTCTCGATAGTGTTAACATCAGGAGAAGGTAGTTGCTATTTCATACCCATGATGTAATTATACACTGAAAATTTATTTTCGTAAAGTAGCTATCACGCATTTCGTAAACATGGATTTTGTACATAGAACAAATGTCTCGTATATTGTATGAAACATTCTTAATGCTTTTTATCTGGTGAAATGTTTTTGTAAAATGCACGAAATGAACTTCGAGATGACCAGCCAATCGCTGTTTCTCTTTTATACCGTACCCATGCATGATGGTGTTTTGCTAGTATGGGCGGGAATAATTTATCTAACCCAAAAGAAAAATTCAAGCGCTGTAGAGAGCTACAACTTCATGCTCATTAATCACTCAAGTTCTCACGAGTCAGCGTGGCCTAGTGTGTTCAACCACGGATTCAGAAAAAGCACTTTCCAAATATTCAGGTTCGAACCTCATATCAGAATCATTAAAAAAACGCTGGACAACTCCACGTGGTTGCGCTAAAGTAGATCTGTCAGTCCTTCATGCAACCACCAGAGAGACGTTTCTTTTTCATTTTTGACCAAATATTCGTAGCTCATTATATTTTTTTCGTACAATGTACGAATGTTCATTCTGTGTCAACAAAAGCTTCGTGCTTTAGACAGTTACGCGTGTGCCATTAATAACGAATGTTTCTTAATAAAAGAACAAATCAGTTTCGTTGCTGAAAACAACGAATGGATTGTGAGTATTATCTTCGATTTTGTAATATAAACTAATATTAACTTTCAGTGTAGATGAACCAGATTTTGACCACTTTCCTAATGCAGGGCTGGTAGCGGATTTATGGATAAATTATAGTGACTTTAGTGACTAAAATAATAAAAATAGTGACCAAATAGTGACTAAAAAGTGATTTCCAAATTTAAGTGTTTTTCAATCTTTTATACATTTGTTTTATAAGTTGTATAAGTACAGTAAAAATTAACTAAGTGATTACCCCTGTTTGCAAATAATGAACAATACTGCGGCGCAGAGTCACTTCTTGGGTTTTTCTTTGTAAAGAAGCGACGTAATCAAGCGCGACCTGCGACTTCCACGACCTGCTACACTTGGTACGCAGCTCGTTTTTGCGAGGATGGGCCTATTCGCATGGTTGAAACGCCTTCCAGCATGGTCTGTGCTAAAATTACTTCTGACATATCTTGCTGAAGAAGTTCAGGAAGAAAAAAATAAATGCCTTATTAATAGTGTAAAGCGTTGTTTCAGAAAATTGTACCTTTGCATACGTATTATTAAATTCTAGTTGATAAACGTTTAATATGTTTTTATCTTTCTGGAATATTCTAGGTTATCCAAGATGAACCAGAGCTCCGAACTTCAGATCTACAGTTGTAACAGAAGCTTTTAGAGCTGTATAAGATTCCGATATGTATTCAAACATATTGCATAAACTTTTTGGAATCAACAGTCATTATTTGAAAACTTGATGATGTTTTAGGTCATCGAAACTGACCTTGAGTTCGGAACTTAAGATCGACAGTAGTAACTATAGCTTTTGGGCTATACAAATTTACGCTACGTGTTAAACCATATGTAATTTTCGAACGTAAAGAAAAAAACACCATGAGATGAACGGGGATAACCTAAGTAATCCAAACTATCCTTGAGTTCAGAACACAAGATCTACAGTTGTAACATTAGGTGTGTAGAGTGTGTAAAGGGACAATTTGTATTTATATTGATTGAATAGTGTGGAAGGCTTACAGACATAATGCGACAATCTTGGGATATTCTAGGTACTCCAAACTGTACTTAAGTTCAAAACATAAGATCTACCGTTGTAACCAAAGTTTTTTGAGCTATATATTGGGATTCAAACATATTCAATGAATCTTTTGGAAGGGCAACACGCATTATTTAATAACTTTGAGATCCTCTAGAAAATCCAAACCGTCCTAGAGTTCGTAATTTGAAATATACTGTAGTAACAGTAATTTTTTGGGCTATACAAAGTAACGTCAGGTATTCAAGTATATTCAGTGAATATTTTCGAACGTAAAAACATAAGAAGATAATCTTGGGATGGTCTGGGTCATCCAAACTGACTGAGGGTTCAGAACTCAAAATTTAAGTAAATTTTTGGAAATACAAAGTTACAATAAATATTCAAACCTATTCAATAAATATTCATAAAGTAAAAAAAAAACATTACAAAGCAATATGACATGTTCTAGGTCATCCAAACTATCATTGAGAACATAGGGCCAACAGTTGTAACGAAAATGAATATTTTGGAAGAACAGCAGACATTAATCTTCTGTTGTTCTAGGTTACCCAAAGTTTCCTGGAATTTAAAACTAATAGTCTACAGTCGAAGATTTTAAATATTGTAGCTTAAAATCACCAGCTTTTTTGGACGGCAAAGTAGCAATATGTATTTGACCAAATCAAGTGAGTCTTTTGGAATATAATGAGATATCTTGGGAACTGATCTTGAGTTCAGAACTTCCGATATACAGTAGCAATTGTAACTTTTTGGGCTATACGAAGCTACGATAAATATTCAAACAAATTCAATGAATATTTTAAAACGTCCTCAGACGTAAAAGGATAACCTTGCTAGTTTCAGTTAATTCAAACTGTCCTTGAAAATTTAAGGTCTACAATTGTAACAATAGCTCTAAGGGCTATACAAAGTTAAGTTAGTTTGTTTGGCATAGAATATCCCACGATTATCTCATAGTGTCAGTTGGTCTTCCAGGACATTCATTGAATATATTTGAATACCTATCATATTATGGTAAAGCGAATAGAGCTACTGTTACAACTGTTCATCTTAAGTTCTGATCACCTGGGCAGTTTGGACGGCCGAGCACATCTCAAAAAAATATTTCCTACTTTATTCAATCATTTGTTATTGAAATTGCTTATTTAAATAGGCCTGAAAGGGCAGGTCGCAAGTTCTTAATATAGTCGTCTGGACCGACTGTTCTCTGGAAGTGAAGTATTCGAAGGCCACAAATTGGGCCTACAAACTCAAACGACTGTGGTTTGCATCAACCCTTCCAGATCAGCGTACATTAGATGTATGAGTGGTTTTTCCCTCTAGAAGAAACCTTAGAAAATATTATTGAAATAGATCAGCATGCTTAACAATAGCTTGTAAACTTTATCAAATTTTTTTAGATCAGATTCTACTTAACAAGTTTTACAATTTTGCACAAAAATATTCGGTTTAACAGCAGTCAAGCAAAGTGAGAATAAGCTTATATATTCGATTAATTGTGAATTTTTAATAAATAATAATATAAAAAATTAAGATTATTTGTCTCACAAATATCGGCAAAATATAGAATTCTTGTGTACGAGTTTTAATGGAACTTTGAAATCATTACGCTTCCATAAACTGGTCGAATTGTAGTGTATCCCGATTTCATCTATGATGGAATTGAGTTTGCTTGACTGACGGGATAACAACAATCAAATCTAGATTCAGAATTACTACAGGAATAACCGAAAATGAGTCCTTTGTCTGATTTTCAGTTCGTTCCCACTTTTCACTTTTCACTTTTGAAAAAACTGAATCGAACAAAATATTTTTGAAAAAAATTGAGTGTAAATCAAATATGACTTGATTCTTGTATGTAGTTTCTTCATTGGACCTTTTATTTGTATATTGGATAAACGTCTTAAGTTGTCACACCTATCCCGTTCGGACATGGACTTCATTAGGTTTATTTGTATAGAAATATGAAAAATTATTACGAAATAGCTGGAACATTGTAAACACAATGAAATATATTATACTATGGGACCACGTGCGTCGCATTCAAGCTAATCTAGAGTGCTGTGACCGACCAGCGCTCTGCATTTGACAAGTTCAATTGAGTTAGAGGCAGGACAGCGTTCACCAGGGCATCTAGTTTTTACTTCTTGACTTCTATGAGGTATGGCCAGATCGCCAAATTTGGTTGACTATTGTACAATATGAACAAGTGATTTTTTTAAACTTTTCACATTCAGCAGTGCGAAAATAGTGACTTTAGTGACCATTTTCCGAAAAATAGTGACTTTAGTGACTTTTGGATGCAAATAGTGACTTTTTAGTGACTAGACTCAAAATAGTGACCAAGTCACTAAAAAGTGACTCGCTACCAGCCCTGCTAATGGCATATTCCATTCCTAATGAGGCAGCGGTCCATGATTTTATTGACCTGATGATTCGAACCAAGACCATTGGCAGAAAACTATCCCCAGATCATCAAATTGCCTCGTAATGTCTTCATACTTCTTCCGGCAGTATCAGCAAACTCATCACCATGCGGGGCGCAAGAGTGAACAACAATGTTTACTGGCTAGCATTGAAAGATGTGAAGAGAAAGTGTTGCCAGTTCCGTCAGAGTGCGGCGGGTAGGAAAAATTAACAGATGTTTTTGAAGGGGTGAGCGAAAGGGCGCGTGTCCTACATCGGCTGACTCGGACGCCTGTGTATGGGCGTATGCTTTGCCCTAACGCATCCCACTGCGGGGTGGGTTTGTATCGACGGAACAAGTCCGCCACTTCGAGCAGGCAAAAATTGACGCGATCGGAAGGGCTGACAAAGCTGACGCCTTTCTGCTGGCTTGTATGGTTTATTTCTTAGCGAGTCTATGGATTTGTGCGCGCTCTGTTTACTGATGCGCACTGGGCAGAAGGAACTCTCTCCTTTTTGGGTTTGTTTGATTCTGTGGCGACTGGCGATCACCTAAAGTCTTCTAAATCGCCATATCGTTTACTCCTCGCCTGGAGGAGAATACATAACATAACAATTTAATGATTATCGTAAAGCCTGTCCACGTTAAATTTCGGACACTTTCCTTTTAGTGTAGATTTTGAATTATTTCACGAATCGCTGAAATGTTTCGCTTATAGGAAACGGGCGGGTTTTAAGCAGTTTATTCAGCACCTGAGGCATACTACCATGAACATACTCAAAAATGCCATGAACGTGGTGAATTCGACCATTTTCATGATTATTGCTGATGAAACCTAGGCAGCGACTCTACTAAATACAAAAGCGAAGCTTCACGTCAAGGTGGAGCGCAGCAACTACCCATCTACCTAATGCCTTGTAGGCAATGACTAGATTTGACATGTATATAAATAAGCCCTCTGTTAGATAAATTATTCATCCTGCTTTTTAACACTAAACAAGAAGGAAGTTAATTACAACTGAAGTCTGAATTCAACTTCTTGATTTCCATAATTGCAACCATTATATAGTCATGTTGACCATGGGTGAGAGGGTCGTGGAAGAAAAGTACATTTGTAGTACAAACTGTAAACAAACTTGTTGGTTATCCTATACAAAAAATCCAACATGCCTGTTAAGTGAATATTTCGACATATTACAGTGTCCGTTAAATTTTAGCATCGTTCCTATTTAATGTGGTTCGATTTTACAACATGGGACAAATCGAAAGTATTTCAGATCGTTTTTTTTTCCTTCCAGAACAAGACTAGCATTGTTCAATCTAGACCGTGTAATTCTCTCTCTCTCTCTCTTTTTCTAAAAATGGCTTGCCCTCCCCTATATGAAATCCTGGCTACGCCCATGTCGAGTCAAGTGGAAGAGCGCAAACGCATTTGTGTGAACGGCAGCAAAATTCGAATTTATCGGTATATTGCGAAGAAAATAAAACTACCGAAATGTACGGTGTTTTGTGTTTGCAAATCATTTGACCAGCGCTTGACTGTGGATCGGAAGGTTGGAAGTGGGACAAATCCAACAGTATGCTCCCGACAAATGGGCAAGAAGGTGGTAGCCATTATTGAAACAAACCCTTAATATTTCTGTTTGAAATATGGGTCGCAAATTTGGGAAGTTAAAATCATACGATCAAAAGGTGAAGCAGATACAATGCAAAGGTGTCCATATTCTCGTAGAAGTAGGGATAATCAAAAGTAATTAAGCTGGAAAAAGTATTCAACCAGTTAAACGTTTCCTTAGAAAAGTTCAATAAGACGTTCATTGTCGTGAATAACGAAAAGTTAAAAAACTTATTTCTTGCAGACGAAAACATTCTACAGATGTGGATGTAATGTCGGTCTTTAAGCACCATATTGGGTCTATTTTTAGATGTAACCATGTCTCATTATTTAGGTTTCTCGTAAAACAAACTATGGTAATGTTTGTTATTATTATTTCCTCCGACATTTTATTCAAAACTACGTTCGCCTTGCTTAAAAACAAAAAAATCAGAACAAATCAAAAATAAACTTCTTTAAAACACGATAAAAGTTTTGACATATGATCTATCGGTCATTCCACATCAAACATATTATAACTGTTACTGTACAGAATTTGTTGCTTAGGTTTTGATTTGATTACGCCAGTTGAAAAATGTGCAATGTATTAAGCTTAATTAGTACAGCTATTGTGACGATAAGAAAATCGATACTATCACGCAAGTCAACTGCTTGAGAAATAACAGATCATCATGATGCCATCAAGATTTTGTCGATTTATGACATATTTGGTACGTAGGCTGAATAAAGGAGCTAGGCTGACATTACATCCCGTTACCCTATTTGATTTGGCAGGTCATATGTAGTTGTGGTCTAAAATCTCAAAGTTTCGTCTCTACCGACACTATAAATAAGGTTGTGTACGAGAAAGAATGTCTGCAAAAGTGGCTGCTACCGTCTATCAGAAGTCACGATTCTCCAGCTCTGTTTTGACCTCTTGTCACTATGCGAACTCCGTCCTGGAATGGTATGAGGTACAAGAGGTCATATACGTGCCAGAAACAACCATTCCACCAAACTGTCCAGAACTTCGCCCAAGAAAGAAATACTGGGCTCTAGTTAAGCGAAAACTCTTAAAAACTATTAAGAAAGCAAACGGTACCGATGATTTCAAGAGAAGGTGGAGAATCGTCACGACGGGCGTATCTGAGGATTCCGTACAAAACCTGATAGTGAGTGTACCACAAAAAGCTCGAGAATTTTACAGAAAGAAGGATTAACATTTTAATCAACTGTTTCTGATGTAGATATAACTCTATTATTGGGAAATAAGCAATCGGTTTTGTTGAATTATGTGTAATTTTTTAACGTAGGACTACGTTTCTCTTTTCTATACCGGGTGGCATTCCAAAGTTTAAAAAAATGAGAGCGTTACGCCGAAAGATTTTTTAACGCTTATACCTCTCGATCGACAAAACAGAATGACTTCAAACACAATTTTTCGCATTGAAATTTGAAAGAAGTTCCATTAGTATAAGTAGTTCAATTTTTCATTTAAAAATGCCATACAAATTTGCATATCAACAGGTTGAACAATTTGTTTTCCCTAACACGGTCGTAGGAAACGGGTCCCAAATGTCTTCCTCTTCTTCAAAATAACTTTGCTTTGTTGCCGGTGTCTGATTTTTCAATTGAGGCCCGTCCCCTGTCATTAAATTTGCTTCGTTCTGCATTTTCTTGACTCACTTCTTTCTTGGCTCTGCTATCAACGCTAGTATATAGCCGCGGGCGCACGAAATATGCTCAGTGTTCGCAAGCAGCTTCATTTCACCGAACGAGGCTTTGCTTTAGCCACAGTCCTTCCGGTTGTAGTATGAGAGACAAAGCAATGCTGGATATTTAACGGATGAATTCTCGGGGTTTTTTTTTTTTTTCATTAGAGCGAATCTAACATTCTCTCCGGTCTCGCTCTCTTTCATTTATTACAGGGCCGTTATAAACCATTCGAGGGATCCTTTAGTACAGATCGAAACACAACAGTGCTGGCTTGCATACACTACAAATAGTAGAATGAAAAACGTTTACAAAAGTAGATACACCCTTATCAAATGTTTTCACTGCATTGTTTCATTGGATCTTCTTACTTTTCTAATGCTTTGATTTTCTGTGGGCATGAAACAAGAGAGTGATAAGTTTCATTGTCCCGTTTGACTACTACTTTCTCAAAAAAAGGTCTCAGCAAAGGCAATCGAAGTACGTTGCAGAGTCTCGCAAGCGGAAGCGCGAGGCTATTAATAAACCAACATGGGCTTTAGCAAACTGGAGCCTTTTCTTCTGATTCTTGAACGATATCAGCGGTTTCTTCGAAAAACAGCAACTCTTCTCTCACGCTGTAGGATGTTTCGAAGCAATCGTTCTTTATTCACCGAACGATCATAGATTTATCTCTAGGCGTAGTGTAGCGTGGTCTTCCGCGTTTGAAACTACCACAAAGCTATCAGTGGTACACGAGCGCGATCTGACACGTTACTTTTGCCTGTTGAGGTGGCGGATTCGTCCGTGCCTCGACCTACCCCGCAGTGGGATATTAGGCAAAGTTAACGTCCTTGGTTCGAGAAACTATTTTATCCATGCCCTCCTGCTCAATTTTCAAAAATTCTATTCTATTTCCAAATACCGTACACTGACGGAACTTTCAACACATTTCCTTTCATATCTTTCATTCAAGCAAACATTACTGTCCACTCATGGTGCCTAATGGTGATGAGCGAACATCTCCTTCTACATCAATTGTCTATTACTTTATTAGACTGTTCGGTATTTTAAAAATGACCACCTCAGGTTGGCGGAACTCGTGGTTGCCAATTTATTCTTTGCACTAAAATCTACGGTAATGCAAACAATAGCTATTCTTTAGTCAAGAAAAAATTACCTAAGGAGTTCCAGTGAAGCAAGTCATGTGCGTAACTTCACCTTTCACAGTCGTTTAGTCAGATCTTCTAAGCAGTACGTTTCTGAAACAGGCTGAACAAAGCCAGCAGAAAATGATCCACATGCCAATCTGTTTGTCTTAGCCCTTCCTTGAAGGAATTGTGTACGACGTACAAGTCGCAGCTAAGGACGTTAAAGATTTTAAAGCCAGGGCTGGTCGTAGATCCCTGATTGCCCCAGTCAATTCTTTGAATGCCTTCCAGTTAACAACAGGGCCATCCTTAGAGCACAGAGCTATCTTCTTCAACAGAGCTGGATTTGCAAAAAACAGTTTCATTCCGTAAAAGGGGTCGCTACTCAAATCATTTGAAAAGGGTGTCAGTATGGTTCCTGCCATAAGGCTTTTTCGCGACAATATCTGGACAGATTTTCGAAAATTGTCCATAGTTGTAGCTTCGGTTAGTATTGAGAGAGTTCTCTCTTCACGAGAATTCAATACCACTCGATACGTCACAACTCCGGCCAGTTAGGTGGATTCGCCTCTTTCGGTACAACATGGACTCCATTCGCTTTTTACCATTCCAAAACATCTTTGGCGTAGTGACAAGATGCCAAATCAGGCCAGAAGCGCGAGGGTTGCGTCATGGCTGCGTAGGAAAGGTAACAATCGCTTCTTTAGGCATTATTCACGGTATATTTCCTTGTTCACCGTTCCGGTATGGATGAAGCTGTGGCTTGCTCTACCACAGCTGCATATTGCCTGCCAAATCAAATATTTTTTGGGAAACTTGGCTTTTTTCTTCGTCCTGGAATGCTCCTCTACGCCGTTCCGTTGCATGGCAGTATAATAAGACATTCCGGGAGGCTGCTTAAAGTCTCCCAGCATATAAGCAACAATCAATATGCAACTAGCAATTTGAAATTGGTTCACTGTTCTAGAACCCCTTGGACCGAAGTAAACCTTGAAGCCAGCACCTTGTTACACATATTTGCGCCTTTGTTTAGATTTGCTGTGTTATTTTGACAAAATATTTGAGAGCAGGGATGCCATATTCACAGACATGTCCGTAAATTTGCAGATTTTTCACTTTTATTGCAGACTTGTTTAACGATGCAGACATTTAGCAGACGTTTTATTTATGTTGCAGACTTTTACAGACATTTGAAATATTTTTTAAACTATACAGTACGCAGTATAGTATTTAAACGCAGTATAGTAGATACGGTAGAAGCTTTGTTGAAATGTTTTAAAATATCGTAGGTATTATTTAAAGTAGAAATCCTTGAAGAAACGAAAGCGGTGGGCCACTTGGAGACACAATGGGCCCGGAGATAAGTATTGTATAGGCTCTTTCCGAGGGTAACATGGAGTCCCTACTTATGGTTGGGTTCAATCCCACGCGTGTTCAAACCTATGCGAAAATTACTGTCAAAACGTTGGTAATATTGGTCCTTTGCTATTAAATCACAACGAAAATCACAACAATACAAATCATATTTGAGAAACTTAGAGACTTACTCGAAAAAAAACTTCTATGGTATTTCCATGGTCAGGTAGAAACTTCTCAGAAGTATTGGGAGCAAGCAGTTCATGCAAAAAGAACCTTCAAAAATTCATTACCGAAGCTCAAGATCATACTTACCAGAACTTCCCCAAGAATCAAAAGAGGACATACCAGAGCTTCAGGAAGAAGTTGAGGGAAGAGGACTTCTCTGAAGTTTGGAATTTTTCAGAGGTTTTGGAGTTCTTCCCAGAAATTCAAGATTGAACTTCTAAGAAGTTCAGAAAAAAAACTTCCCCAAATTTCAGACGGGAGCTAACCAAGAAGGGCACTACCTATAATTTCTCAAAAAATCTGGAAAAAACTCCTCAGGACGATGCGTCATAGAAGTTGAGGAAAGAACTTCTCTCAAGTTCAGGAAATAACTTCCCAGAAGTTTCGGAAGAAACTTCTCGAAATGTTAGTTGGAACTTCCTAGAAGTGCATGGCAGCATTTCCAAAGCTCAGAGCAGAACATTCTGCATTTCAGAATAAGGATTTCTCAAAATTCTTTAGGGAGAAAAGAATGAATCTTTCCAGGAGCATTGGGGGTACTTCCTTCTAATTTGAGCACGAATTTTCCAATAGTTCCGGATCAAACTTCCCGAAAATTCAGAAGAGGACTTCTCAGAAGTCCAGGAAGAAACTTCATGAACAAATTTAAGGTAATTTTCCTAAAAATTTTGGAATAAAATTTTCCCCGCAGTGCCAGATGGGACCAATCAGAAGTTTGGAAAGAATAAGCTCAGGAAAAAAATTCCCCGAATTTTGCGAAGAAACCTACCAGAGCACTACCCGTAGGGTCAAGAAGGAATTTTTCAAAAAAATCAGTAAAGAACTCTTGAGAAGTTCGCAAGAAGACTTCTCAGAAGTTGCGAAGAGACCAAAAGTTCAGTTGGAACTACCCAGAAGTGCTAGAGAGCTTCCCTAAAGTTCCGAATCGAACATTCCAGCATTTCCAGCATTTCACAATCGAACATTCCAGCATTTCACAAAATCTCAGAAGTTATGGTAGATTTTTTGATAAAATCAGGAAGAAACTTTCCAGAAGTATTGGGGGATCTTTCTAGTAGTTCAAGCAGGAATTTTTCAGAAATTTAGCAACACTGTTTCCCGAAGTTCAGGACAATACTCTCTGAAGTTCAGAAGAGATTGTTTCGGCAGTTCAGAAAAGGAAGAAACTTCTAGCAACTTGCAAGCTTTTTTGCAAGTTTTCTTACTGACAACTTAGGATTTTCATTGCGATCGCACACAGTTGCTTTCCGCACTTGCTCTTCTCACCAAAAATTGATTTTTTACAATGAACAGACATACGTTCATCGGTTTGCGAAATATTTAGAGGTGTCTAGATTTTGTCACGAATAATATGAAAAAAAAAATTCATGGATATTGAAATTTCCGACTTTTTCTCGCATATATCCCGATGAGTTTGGATTCCCGCATTTTCCGAGTCCCTGACAGTTGGTGCGATTGGCGTGTCACACAGCGCTACAGCATTGAAGCAAATGGATATATTTTCCACCATTCTGTGTTCCATCGTCACTCACACACACACTTGCATGGCTTCGTTTGTACCATAAAACGCTTTGTGGATAAAGATGAGGCAGATTCATGCGAATTTGAAAAACTGCAATGTTGCACTTGCAAATGTTTTGTCCAATGCTGTTATTTTAGTTGAATAATCTTTATTTAGATTGCGAATGTCAGATGTCATATGTCAGATTTCGAACGTTAATAACTCAGACAGATCTATTTTCAAAATTTTGAAATCAATTGATTTGAAACATTTTACTAGTAAATACTTATAAAAATTTGCAGCGCCGTCAAATCAAGAATCAACTAACCAGTTGCATCTGTACGGTTGTTTCCCAACACGGACGACAGATTCATAGACTAACCGTGTTGAGTGTGTATGTGTGTTTAGTCAATGATTGTGTATTGTCGCCATTAGGTTTTCGCCGAGCGATCTCACAAACACTAGCGTGCTACTTTACACGTATAGGATCGATTTGTTTATTGTTTTCAACCACGAGATCAACTGTCAAAATGTTCAAGTTGAAAACGGTTTGTTTTTTATTTTCAACCAGCAAAACGATTGTATTAGTGAAACTGCTTACTAATACTAACGGCGACAGAGAAGTCTATATAGGGATTCAATGGAGAATAGCTACACATTTTTGTACGTATCGCACCGTTCACCGTGCTACCACAGGGACACCACAATTTCAAGCTAACAGTCAATGTTCTAGAACAAAATGATTAAAGAGCCTGTTTTCTGAACGATGTGGATCATCTGTGGTTATCCATTTGACAGGTCTCTTGCTAGATCAGAATGGCTTTTTGCAAGGCTTTGACAGACAATCGCTTGTTCCACTCGATCAATGTTGCCTCTTTTCTAATGCAAGCTCTTTAAGAACAATGACATTCGTTACACATTGCTACGTAGTCCTATGTCACCTTTGCGTACAACCCCATTGTGCTATCTTTTGTTGTATTTAAGCCTAATAAGTTAATATGCTCGAACAAGTAGTTATACAGCGTGCAATGTTTGTTGGGGAGCAATTAACAAGTAAATGTAAACAAACAATAAATATGTGAGCATGACGCAGAGCAAATACGTAAGGTGGACTCAACATAGATTGCCGAGAATAGATACATTGTTGAAATAAAAACACACAAATAAAATTACAAAAAATCCATACGAGCGGATCTTTGTTCGTCTAATTATAAAAGATTGCTTTACATAAACAACACATTAGAATGGGAAGTCAAACAATACGTTTTTTCTCGGAAAGTCATGATCACGGATTGTATTAAACTGGCTGACATCCAAGCTCTGAAATGATGCAGTTTTAAATACTTGAATAAATAAATAAATAAATAAAGAATAACATCGCAGTTCTACCAAATATTCCTCCTTCGACACGAAATATTGATTTCAGTTCTATTCAACTAATCTCAAAAACTTCTGGCTCCTCGCACTCGCGTGCAAACCTGACTCTTATCCCACCGACAACAATTTTGCGTACCAGCTAAGGAAACTCATTTGTTTCAACATCCAAAACCAACATGGCGACGTCACACTGTTTGCGGTAGTTTTGCGGTGCCATGCACGATTCCATTGCAAAACCGAGTATATTTACTTTGGATCCAAACAACTCTTATCAGCCGACCTTCAGGTACGCGCTAGGTAATTGCAAAGTACATTTAAATTCCACTGTGACTGATACTTGTTTACCCGATAGCCCTTAGAACCAATTTGCTTTTATTGCTTGCAAGATATACATATAGTAGAATTCACATCACGCCAAATAGAAACCTATTGGAATCGTATATCTAGCACTCCGGTACAAACACTTAGTGGCATCACATAGATATTCTTATATGAAAATCAAACTTCATGACGTCGAATGCACATTCGATCGGCCATCACAAGTATTGAAAGCCGCGCATCCTTTCTTCGCCGGTACCTTAATCAAGTCGAGAAAGCAGATAAGAAATTTTACCTTGAAACGTTCTTCCACGTGTAGTTGCTGATTTCAAGCAAATTTTACCGAATCCAAACACTTTCGATACACAAAATACACATTTTCTACACGGCAAAAGTACACCAAACCGGACTTAGAATAGACTGAAAACGAGCCTGCTGCGATTTGAGGATGGTTTTTTCGCGTGCATTCAGTGTGCACACAGTAACAAATGCGTTGGTTTTTCGGGTTTGTATGGGTGATTCTGAACGTTGATTACTGATTGTCAAAGTTTGACGTACGGGAGGTAAATACTAGCACAGTGATGCAGGTTGTTTGAATGGATGTCAAATTATTCGCTATATGGTATAAATCGAGCGTCACCCGACAGTAACTGGTATAAAGTGGACGAACTTAACGAAACGCAAACCAAAGTGGATTTCAAATTGACAGTTGAGAGCAAACTGTGATGGGTAGTGGCTTGTTATATGAAGTGTGTGGTACTCCCATTCAATTCCTCTATTGTTACAGTTAATCCCTAACAGGAGAGAGAATTTTGTAACATATATGCAGGGTACCGTGGAGTCACCATACTCTGCGCGGTTCCTAACTTTGTGCACTCAATCATTTTCGGATATATGCTATCTTAATTTGAAAAAATTTACTACTGCAAACAATGCCTCACATTACCTAGGGAAATGTATTAAGCAAACATATTTCAAAAAACTCGTTAAACTCGAGATACGACCAAATATAACACAAAGATGATGAACTCATTTTTCAGCAATTGAGAAATTATTTATTGATCAATAGTTAACTACTTTCGTGAGATTATCGCTATCTGTTTGGCTGCTATCATTTCACTGATTAAGCTAAACAGATATCTATTAAAACGTAATATTACCTTCACTTCTTTCGAATAACAAAAATTTGACGAAATTGGAGCAATATATAGGGTAGGGAACGACTTAAGTACCCCGGAACCCTATTCCAAGCACGGGGTTAACGTTATCCTATCACGACCATTTTTTGCAGTGTGGTGCTCCATCCAGTAAACTCCATCCACCATACTGTTATACTGTTATTAAGTTTACCCCGTGCTTGGAATAGGGTCCCGGGGTGCTTAAGCCGTTCCCTACACGGATAAAATAGAAAATGCTGAAAAGCATATTATATATCCCTTTCTACGCTTTATTCCTTTTTTTATTAAATCACTGCAATGCATAAAAAGTATGCATTGAACCAATATATTTTATGCATTGCAATGCATTTTAGATAATTATTACTGTCCGTGCATACCGTTACCGGCGGTTTATACTTTAGGAGCTCAGACGACTTGTCCAAATTTAATATTCTTTTGTCTCCTGAAAGCGCGTGCATTTAGCGGTAGTTTCCCAGAAGGTTACTAGTAGTTTTGTGATGCAAAAATGGCTTTTTTGGGAGAAATACTGGAACAATTGTTGTTACGTCGTTGTTGTTGTAAATCAAATTAATTGAAAAACGTTTGTTTAAAACCAAAGGTATTTAGTTGTTTTTCAATAGTTAGTTGGATTCTAAAGAACACATATGGACAAACCAAATGAGCCGGCGAAATCGCTGAAACGAATACTGATTATTAAATTGCACATGGACAAACATGATTACGTCCATAAAGTTGTGGATCACCTATGCTACCATCAAACATATCGCAACTATACAAGCGTTTTTTTATACTCTACTGTCTGCTCCCATTGATTGATTATTTTGTCTAATTTTTCTTATTTTAATTTTAAATATGCATTGTAATGCATATATTTGATTTATATAAATTAATTAAATTATATAAATATGCATTGCAATGCATATATTTAAAGTATGCATTGGAATGCATAAATTTGATAAATACATTGGAATGCATATATTTGATTTATTCTTATCAATGTATAAACCTGGTTTATTCATTCCAATGACTGGATAGACCGAATATGGTTTTAGCATAGAATTTATGCTTTTTACTATATTTGTATTTCTCCGTGTAGATCATTGCACCGAATGTATTAACCTCACTTTTTTAACAGTTCGGGGAGCTTGTTTACAAGGTGTTAGAATTCAAGCCGCTCAAATTTTTCGAAATTTTTCATTGACTTTTTTTGAATTCTAAACGATTAAATTCAGGAAACGATGTAAATATAAGCGCTGTTGCTAGCGCTGTTGTCTGTTTTCGGCAATTTTACTCCAATCGTAATAAATTAAGAGTACAAAATCTCAAACCGATCTACCGATAATATTCTAAGTCCACGTAATCAAGCTCCCTGATCTGTCAAAACAGTACAGCAGTTGTCAAGCAGTTGGAGAACAATAAAATCACCGAAACTGAACCTAAGGGAATTGTTTAGGAGGCTATTTCTGAATATCGTTAGGATAATTTATTATGCTTGCATCTTTTCCTATTGTCAAAATAAAATCTTTCTAGAAATTTTGCCCCAAACCGTCATACACAGGATGCAGTTTGAGAAAGATATTGTGAATTGAAGTTTATAGTACGTAGCTTTAATATCACCTTTCTAAAACTAACCTGGAGCTTTCAAAATCTCGGAAAAAAATAGCTGCTCTGACAAGGGATCTTCGACTGGAACGTAAAAAGAACTTAAGATACGTGACGCAGTTGATGAAAAGCAGAGATTTGTTTAAAGGTGTAAATCATTGCTTCTCGAAGGGTCAGTTGCAAAAGCTACGAAACCCACTAAATAGGGTGAGGTGGAGCGGGGAATATGTCTGCCATATCCCTTTACTCTACTGGATCAAAAGCCTAACGTCTCTTCGTTCTAGGGAACTTCCTCTTCCAGCTATGTCCACACTTCATAAATTAAAAAATCTTTGATTTTTCCAGAAATCATTTTTAAATATTATAATCACAGCCATTCAAGCTTGAATCTCGACTTGTGTAAATTTCCGCAACCGTCAATTTGAAAGGAATCGCCAAATGTCAATAAGCATTTAGCAAAATGCAAATCTGTCAGTTTTGTAGACGCTATGTGGCATATAATTGCACGTCAAAACATCGTGTTAATATCGGGTGGCATGTGGCGAACGACGGAGTGATATTTTGACATGCTAGCAGATGCCGCAACTTCACTTCATCAGTGGGCACCTCGACTAAGTGAACTACGTGGCGTTAGTGAAACAACAGTTGCTTACGCTAGCGCTTGCTAGCAATTTGAAAATTTACACAAAGTTATCGATTAATTTTGCTCTTTCTTAAACGTCTGTCTGTGTTATAATATACGATTACATATTCTACCGCTTTATACAGTTAGAACGAGAAAAAAAAACTCATTTTTGAAAACAAAACTTCAAGGGGAAATTTTTACTAAAATCAATCGAAACTTTTTTATAATTTTAAGTGTATCTATGTAGTAAACAAAAATATTTTTTTTCAAATTGTTTTCAACAAAATGGCGGCCGTTAGAGTGCATTGAAAAAGTCGTTGTATTTTGCTTGTGCCGGCTCTCCTGGTCGCAGTTTTGATCTGAAACCTGCTAACCCAAAAAAATGACATTAATTACATTTACAGTTATGAGTTGGGAGACGGGGTCTTCCAGATTCCAAGTAACGGCAAGTATGGTCAACAAACGGACACTTCCCGCTATGATGGTATTTCCTTTCCCAGTGCTACAAACCTTGAACGTCGGAAGTCGGACCTTGTAATCTACTACCAGAAATTCGGCGGAATGAATGGCCTTAATGATGATTATCGGTTAGCGTTCATGGATCGTTGCTACGACATTATAGTCTTAACCGAGACATGGATGGATTCTAGGACTGTTTCTAGTTTGTTTTTGGAGATGGTTACGAAGTTTTCCGCTGTGATCGGAACATAAACAACAGTAGGAAATTGACCGGCGGTGGTGTTCTCGTTGCAGTTAGTGTCAGGTTGAAAGCAAGTGCAGTTGAAGACGATTCCTGGATCACCGTAGAACAAGTTTGGGTAGCAATTCAGCTTGGAGGCCGTAATCTTTACCTTTGTGTGGTGTACATTCCTCCAGATCTAACTGAGATTTAGATCTAATTGATGCGCAATGCCGATCTGTTTCTGCTATTTCTAATACGGTTGCCCTCCATGATGAAATGATTATTTTGGGAGACTTCAACCTAGCGGGCATTGCATGGACTCCAACTCACAGCGGCTTCCTTCGTCCCGACCATGAACTCTTTTCACGCAGGGGCTATTCAGCTTCTGGACAACTACAGTACCGCAACTCTATCCCAAGTTAATAACGTGGTGAATGAGAATAATCGCTCTCTAGATCTCTGCTTCGTGAGTGGCCGAGATATTGCTCCCGTCATCTCTACAGCTCCCGTGCCTCTAGTTAAGGATGTCCCTCACCATCCTTCTCTAAACGTTGCTGTCAAGGACGTTGTAGCTCGAGACTTCGTCGACACTCCTGCTACTGTGTCATATGACTTCCGTAGAGCCGACTATCGCAGTATTGGTGATGTTTTATCTAGTTTGGATTTGGGAAGCATTCTTCATCCGACCGACGTTAACATCGCTGCTCAAACTTTTTCCCACACTTGGCTTATGTCATTGGCAGACACGTCCCAAAAAAGATTGTTCAGACTGACTCTCGGGTCCCTTGGATGACGAACGCTCTTCACTCGCTAAAACGGATTAAAAGGGCGGCTCTTACAAGATTTACGAAACACCGGACCATGTCGCTTAAACGCCACTAAAGGGTGTATTAGATAAAAATGGCACACAGAAAATCTTCTGTAAATTTTGAATCATATGAGTAAAAAACCTAGACATTTGAGTAGATCTTATCCATAGTGTATTATTAACATCTGCCAAGTTTCATAGTTAAACATTCAGTAGTTCCAGTCATGTCGTCGAAACAAGAAATTGTCCGTGAGAAAATTTTGTGCACACACAATCAAAATCCAGGGGCGTCAAACCGGTGGATTGCTAAAAGGCTTGGAATTGCAAATACAACTGTGCAAGTACAACGTGTAATAAGAACCTTCAAGGAGCGTCTGAGTGTCCAAAGGAAGGAAGGGAGTGGTCGTAAAAGTGGTCCAATGGACAGTAAAATGGCCAGGAAAGTCGTACAACAATTCAAGAACCGTCCAAACATGTCAATTCGAGATGTCGCTAAAAAGTCTAAGGTGTCAGTCGGTTTTGTGCAGAAAACCATGAAGCGTGCTGGGTTACATGTTTACAAAGTGCAAAAAGCCCCAAACCGGAATGAAAAACAAAACATCACTGTGAAAACCCGCGCCCGGAAACTTTACACGAAGCTGCTCACCAAATCCGGTTGCATCGTGATGGATGACGAAACATACGTCAAGGCCGACTTCCGTCAACTTCCTGGGCAAGAATATTTCGTTGCCAAGTCGAAGTTCGATGTTCCGGAGGATGTTCGAAAGAAGAAACTATCGAAATTTGCAAAGAAGTTTCTAATCTGGCAGGCGATTTGCGGATGTGGTGAAATAAGTGCTCCCTTCATCACTTCCGGAACAATAAACGGTGCGATTTACACCGAGCCAACGGAGTCAATTTTGTGCCAAAGGATATGAACCCACCAAATTCACCGGAACTTCGTCCAATTGAAAAATTCTGGGCAATTATGAAAACGGAACTTCGCAAACATCCCAAAACTATAAAAACAGAGCTAGAATTGAAGAAAATTTGGGTAAAAACAACAAAAACACTGGGAAAATCGGTTGTACAAAATTTGATGGGTGGAGTGAAAAAGAAGGTGCGGGCATTCGGGATGGGAGACAAAATCGAATAAAACAAATGTTGTAAATCAAAACTCATTAGTAGTTCTTCATTTCCTGAAAATTTCAAGAAAATCCGATAATCAGTTTAATTTTGATGAGTATATATGTGTGTGCCATTTTTATCGAATACACCCTTTATAGCAGGCTCAACTACCAGTAAAGGGCAATACGGTCAAAATTTGGTCAATATCAACTTGACGTATTTCTTTCAATTTTGCATTTAAAAAACCTGAACACCCCTCATTTTGAAGGTGTGTGTGTGTAGAATGTTGCTCCTATTTTGATTTTGGAATTCACTCTTCAGTTGTCAAAATGCCGTCCAAGCAAGAAGAGCAGCGTATCAAAATTTTGCTCGCGCATCGCGAAAATCCGAGCTACTCGCACGCAAAGTTGGCAAAATCGCTAAAAGTTGCCAAATCAACCGTTACAAATGTAATTAAAGTGTTTGGGGAACGTTTGTCGACAGTCAGGAAGTCTGGATCGGGGGGAAATCGAAAACCGGAAGCTGCTGAAACGACAAAGAGAGTTGCCGGTAGTTTCAAGCGAAACCCTAACCTATCTCTCCGAGATGCCGCAAATAAGCTGGGTGTATCGTCTACAACCGTGCATCGAGCCAAAAAACGAGCCGGACTATCGACTTACAAGAAGGTAGTGACTCCAAATCGCGATGATAAACAAAATACGACGGCCAAAGCGCGATCCCGGAGGCTGTACACGACGATGCTGACGAAGTTTGACTGCGTGGTAATGGACGACGAAACCTACGTCAAAGCCGACTACAAGCAGCTTCCGGGACAGGAGTTTTATACGGCAAAAGGAAGGGGAAAGGTAGCAGATATTTTCAAGCATACGAAACTGTCAAAGTTCGCAAAGAAATATCTGGTTAGGCAAGCCATCTGTACCTGTGGCTTGAAAAGCAGCATTTTCATAGCTTCCGGGACTGTCAACAAAGAAATTTACGTGAAAGAGTGTTTGAATAAACGTCTGCTGCCTTTCCTGAAGAAACACGGTTGTTCCGTACTGTTTTGGCCGGATTTGGCATCTTGCCATTACGGTAAAAAGGCCATGGAGTGGTACGCCGCCAACAACGTGCAGGTGGTTCCCAAGGTCAAGAACCCTCCCAACACGCCAGAGCTCCGCCCAATTGAGAAACACTGGGCTATTGTCAAGCGGAACCTAAAGAAGACCAAAAAAACTGCTAAGGACGAGCAGCAGTTCAAGGCAAACTGGCTTTCTGCGGCGACGAAGGTGGACAAGGTGGCTGTACAAAATCTGATGGCAGGGGTCAAGCGTAAGGCCCGGCAATTCGGATTTGGAAAAACGGAAGCCTAACTGAATATTTTTCCTGAATTTTATACTAATTAAACTTGAAAAACAAATTTAATTTGACTTTTTAAATAAACTATTTCACCGATTTACACGCGTTTTCCCTTGACCAAATTTTGACCGTATCACCCTTTATAAACGGATCAGTGGTGCGCATTTTCAACGTCATCTGAGTCGGGTTCAACGACGTCTCAAATCTCATCCGAAATCTTTTTGGATCTATGTTAATCAACAACGTAAGGAAGTAGGCTTACCTTCATCCATGTTCTATAATGGCGAAACTGCTGGCACTCAACAGGAAATTGGCGATCTGTTCTCGGTTAAATTTGCAGTGTTTATGAAGACGACAGACTAACCAGTCATTCTGTTCACGCTGCCGCCGGCAATTTTCCCTTGGCAAATCAAACACTCAGCCTAGTTGATGTGGATTCAGAATCAATCTCGAACGCGGCATTACACCTTAAAACATCGCTTAAGCCTGGACCCGATGGGGTTCCGTCGGTTTTTCTGAAACAGAACATGACTTGTCTTCTGTATCCACTTCATCAGATAATCCAGCTGTCCATCTCTAGCGGTACATTTCCTTATTGCTGGAAAATGGCGGACATGTTTCCAGTATATAAAAAAGGAAGCAAGCGGGACGTGAACAACTACCGAGGAATCACATCGTTAAGCGCTGTATCGAAGCTTTTTGAACTGGTCGTCAAGAACTCACTTTCTACACATTGCAAGCAGTTGTTAAGTGACGACCAGCACGGATTTTCACCAGGGCGTTCCACAACTACAAACCTATTGTGCCTTCCGTCGTACATCACTGATGGTATGATCGCGCAATGCCAAACGGACGTGATCTACACAGATTTAACGGCAGCTTTCGACAAGTTGAGTCATGATATCGCGATCGCTAAACTTGACAGACTAGGAGTTGGTGGTAATCTTTTAAGATGGTTTCGATCATATCTCACAGGGCGTCAATTGACAGTTGCCTTGGGTGACCTTCGTTCAAGGAGTTTCTGCGCCACGTCCGGGATACCGCAGGGTAGCAATCTGGGACCGTGATATTTCTTTTATACTTCAACGACGTACACTATGTTATCGGAGGGCCCCGCCTGTCGTTTGCTGATGACCTGAAAATCTATATGCGAATCTGTTCAACCGCCAATTGCCATTTCCTCCAAGCGCAGGTTGATGCCTTTGCTTATTGGTGTACTATAAATCGGTTGGTGGTCAACCCGGCCAAGTGCTCAGTGATAACCTTCTCACGTCAGAAACAACAAATTCTGTTCAACTACCATCTTCTCGGTACGACCATCGAACGAACGCAGTGCGTTAAAGACCTAGGTGTTCAGCTGGATTCGAAACTGACGTACACGCAACATTTATCGTATGTTGTTGACAAAGCTTCAAGGACACTCGGTTTTATATTCAAGGTTGCGAAGAACTTCAGCGACATTCACTGCCTAAAGTCGCTCTTTTATTCCCTCGTGCGGTCGACACTGGAGTACTGTTCAGCGGTCTGGAGTCCATGCTATGATAATGGCGCCGAGCGAATCCAATCTATTCAACGCCGTTTTCTTCGGTTCGCACTTCGTAGACTTCCTTGGAGCGACCCTTTTCGTCTTCCTAGCTACGAAAGTCGGTGTCTGTTGTTCAACATGAAGCCTCTGCGGGTCCGTAGAGATGTCTGTAGAGCTTTAACTGTTGCAGATGTGCTACAAAGAAGAATCGACTGCGGAAGAGTCCTTCAACAAATTAGCGTCATCGTCTAACCAAGGCCAATACGTCACAACTCCATGCTCAGGCTTCCTTTTCGCCACACCAACTATGGGTTGAATAGCGTTATTCACGGGTTGCAGCGAACCTTCAATAGGGTGGCGTCCATTTTAGATTTCCATTTGACGCGGAACGCACTTCGTCGGAGATTTTCTATCGTTTTTAGACCAATTGACGCACGTAGTTGAGATAGTGTATACCTTTAATTATGTTATTTTTGAATCCTAGAGGGTTTGAGCTGTTTGAGATGTTATTTTTACTTATTTATTTTTTTGTTTTGACTCCAGTTAAGAGGTTATGTAATCGTTTCTTAGTGTATTTTTTTGTTTTTAACATCATTAGGACCTAAACTTGGTCTGTTGATGTCTACTTCAAATAAACAATAAACAATAAACAATAAACACTAGATGAATTGAAAAAATAAGTTGAAAAAAAATTGAAAAAAACCACATTCCACAAAAACGATGAAAAGAAACACTTGGAGTTTGAATTTCGAAAAAAGGGTTTCAGTGTGTATTCTACGGGAAATTTACTAACTTTTTATGCAAAAACAAAAATCTGAATTTTTTGGTCATTCTAACTGTATATCCCCTTTAAGGCAATCCTGGCAGTTCTCAACAGAAATGTTAATTGATCATAGCTTATATAAGCTTCTAAAAACTGAACGAACTAATTAAAAATTATTTTCGGAATTACTATAGTACTAAAGAATATAACTAGATAGAAGTTGATTAAGCTTCTCAGAAGTTGAATAAACTTTTTGGAAGTTCCAAGATAATCATGAAGTTTAGTCGCTTTCTTTTGGGAAGAGAAGTGGTGGAACTTCAAAGAAGTCCATTGAATTGCCGAAAAACTCTTAACGTTTCTGGAAAATTATTTGAACTTCCAAAAAGTTTGCTGATCACCCATGGAATACTAGAAAGCGGAACTCTGAGAAACAGATTTTGCTTCCGAGAAGTTTTTAGAACTTCTAATTGGTACATCTTTTGTGATAAAAAGTAGAATATCACAAATATTTCCACAATTTACAAGATATTGAAATGCCGGCGTCGGTGGTGTAGTGATAAGTGTGACTGCTACTTGGCACCCCAGTGGGTCTGGGTTCAATCCCAGTCGACGTCGGTGGTTTTTCTGAGGCGAAAAAATCTGGTCACGTCTTCCTTCGGAAGGAAAGTAAAGCCGTTGGTCCCGCCTAATAGTCATGAGTCGTTAGGTAGGGTCCAGGTGGTGGAGTCGTCTCTCTGGCGTCGGTGATTGTCACCATGTGAGGAAATAGGCCGTAGGAAAATAAATAAATAAAAAACAGATATTGAAAAAAAATCTGGTAGGTTGGTATTTGCAATTTTTCTAATGAGTTGGTGTTGATGTAGTTGGTGCTGTTGATTTTTGATTCTCGCTTTGGTTCGGTACGAAAAATTATCGAGTAGTAAGAAGTTTAAGTTCTTCAAAGGTACTTAAACCCTGAGCTTCTGAGATGTTCTCTGAACTATTGGAAAGTTTCTAGAGCTTCTGGGAAGATCCCTGAACTGCCATGAAGCTTCCTTAACTTATGGAAAAACCCTTGAAATGTTTCCTAAACTTTTCAGAACTCTCCAAAAATTCCAAAGTATCCTGATTTTCCGGGACGATTTCAGAATTATGTATTTCTGGTATCTTCAAGGACATGATCCAATCCGGTTCGACTCTTGTTGACAAATTACGAATCAGCATTATCTAAATGGACACATTCACCTTCAGCCGAACGAAAAAGCAAGTATTTCTCGTCGTCTGCTAACGACGCTTTGCTGGCAGTAAAAATTATTTGGTCAAACCAATCCATGGCAAAAAATTTGTGAAAAATCAGCGATCTCTTAAAACAAAACTTCTTATCTCTGATGTTGAATAATTCACTGGATGACAGGTGTTCTTAGGTTTAACAACAAGAAATCGAATTGGTCTATTTTAGCTGGTTCTATTCAAGTTTTGCTGATGCAAATCAGGTATAAATTTGTTCCAAAAATAGACCACCGCTGAAGATAACCTAGCATGGAGAATTCGTGAAAGGTTGCGACCCCAAAAGAGCAGCCCCCTTCTGTGTTGACAAACGGCCAAGGTCCCACCTGCGTTTGTTACCCGGTATTACCTATGGTTACTTATACCCCAGGGGGCATCGTGGGGAGGAAGAGACTGGATAAGAGGAAAGGAATCACAGTGTGATCTACTTTATACTAGATGTTAAGCCTGCAGGTACATAGAATACCTATGGTACGCATTGTCGGTCAATTACCAACCAGAAGCCCTTTCTTAATCATAAGCTAAGAGCATTTGATGGCAGTCCCAATTCGTGAAAGTGTGTATATTGTGTTGTAAGCACAACGACAAGAGAAGCGTTTAGCCTAAAGCTAATTTTTCAAACCACTATTGGCGGTAGTTCTCATCACACGCACCTTGTTAATCTGCAGACAATGGAACCATCAAGCTACCGATGAAGTACATATTTACAACATGTACAACCTCAAACCACCAATAACTAAACCAACATATTCAATCCAATTATAAAGTTGCCCTAAATGTGTTCCTCTTCAAACGCCATAATGTCTAGCGTATCTCAGCCAACGAATGTTGATGAATGAGCTTTGACGTGAACAATAATTTTCGTTTTGTCAATCTAGGTGGCTGTGGCTCGATGGGTCACGATCCACCGCCTGCTTCGTTCCCAAAATAAACAGAGGAAAGAAGACTCAAGCCTTGATGAATGTGACGGATCGAGTGGTCGTCGGCGTTGATTTTGGATGAAAAGTGAAACTTCTCAAGGTTGGGTATTATTGCATATAAAATGTATTTCAATTCAACAGATCATATCAACAGGTGCACAAAGTGATTCTAACAAATTGACTTGGGTGGTCTTAGTAAACATGCTGGCCGTGATGGTTGTTGTATCCGAGCAGGTTGTTGTATCCGGCAGCAGCGGCGGCATAATTGTAGCCATGATGGGATGCCAGGACTGGAGCAGCGACGGCCTGAGTGGCATAGGTGTTGTGAGGGTAGAACTGAGGCTGGGCTACGGCGTAGGTCTTGGCAGCCAATGGGGAAGCATAAGCCGAATATCCGTAGTTGTTGTGGGATGGGGCATAGCTGTGGTCATAGGAGAGAGCTGGAGCGGCGTAAGTGTGGGCAAGCGGTGCTGTGGCATATGCGTGGCTAGGAGCAGCCAGGACGGGGGCAGCGTGGGCATATCCTTGATGAACTGGAGCTGCCTGGTGATGGCGGGTGAACGAGCTGTAGCTCACGGCTGGAGCAGACGAGTAGTGGGCAGCAACTGGAGCAGACGAATAGTGGGCAGCAACTGGAACAGACGAATACTGGGCAGCAGCTGGAGCAGACGAGTAGTGACCAGCAACTGGAGCAGCATATCCGTGTTCCGTTTCTGCGTATCCGGCGTATCCGGCGCTGGCATAAGCCAAGGAAGCGATGAGGATTGCACACTGAAAAAACATTATGAAAGTGAACAAAATTGTATTCGACGGTGATTTTTGAGCTCTTACCTTGAACATTTTGGGAGACTTGTTCGGGATGGTCACTGTAAGACGTTGATTGAAACAATGATACAGTTCGGGGTTGTTGTCATAATATTTATAGTGTAGAAAATCGTCTAGCCAACGGCCAACAAAATAAATATATATCCCAATAGGAACGCCGCGAAGAAGTAATAAATTAAATAAGGCACATTTTTCGTCGGCTTAACCTTCGAAATTCGGTTAAGCTATTCATTTCACCTGTTACCTATAACCATCTTCGCCTTACTGGAGCGGCGGTCCACCAAATCAACCGCTAATAAAATTAAATGATTCCGTTTTGCGCATTATTTGGTGGAGTTAAGTTTAATGTCGCTGAGAGTAGTTGGGACGATTATCGCTAAAACTGTCATCTAGTTTAATGATCTACTTGAAAATTTAACATCTTTATTACCAACAACCAGGATTCAGATATTGAACCATCGTAGGCAGCCTACGTGTAAATGTAAGAAGATGTAATTTTCTTTAAGGTCATAATGACCACCGTCAACATTCAAAAGTAGTTACTTTATTCAAACTGGAATTTCTGTTAGTAGTAAATTAAAATAAATAGACACCAATGAACTCGATTTCAATAATAGTAAGTTCTGTTTCAAGTTTCAAGTTTCAAAAAAATTGTTTTGAATTTATTAAAAATTATGATATAATAGAATGATGCACAAAAATGGCCCTAAAATGGCAGCATCATTTTGGGATTGTGACAACTCTTTAATAGATAATTCGCAATAAGCCATGATCTCGTTTCCCTTGTAGCGATTTTCAAATCTGAAAAGTTTTTCTTACTGATTGATACCTTGAATTTGAAATTTATTGTTCTGTGTACTGTGCTGGTGTTCGTTATTGCTGACGTCTTTATTCCCACGATGTTGGATCACATTCTACCAGGGCCTTGAGTGAGCTGTAGGTTGTTCATTCGTGTATACACCCTTCCAGTCACCATTGACCCTTGTCACCAGAATGGTTCGAGACTGTTTCTCTGTTCATGCTTAAATATGATTATGACTTGCAGAGATATTTTCCGCTAGGAAAGGCTCGCAATTATCATGTTTTCTGAAATTGATGTATGAATGTTTTTAATAGTTTATTCTTCCGATTTATTGCAGTGCTTAATACGATAATAAATAAACATCATCGAATTCGGATGTGCAACGAGTCTCGATCTCCATGTCCGAATAATATTGTTTCATTTTATTAAAGATGTCCTCATATCATCTGATGAAATTTTAGTGCTAATTTTTACGACCAAAATACTGTGTTCGTTCCATGTTTATTGCGGTAACTTATTAATTGTAGTCAACCTCGTCTTTCCTTCTCGATTTAGAGAAACACGGAAGCAGTCATTTTTAAGCCATCCACGTAGTGAAAGCTTCCAAATTGTGTTTGTGTAGGTCTGCGACAAGTGCTTTCAGCCTTTGAGACCAAAATAAACACCGTTGCCCATTTGTCGGATCGATCTTCCGCATATTTCTGACTACCCAAGCAATGCAATATATTAAAAATAAAACAAAATTCGTTGAAACAAAATTCCGTTAAATTATTGGGCAACCTCTACTGGAAACTTTACTTCATTGCAACCAGAAAATCGCAAGGACTGGGAGTCTATTTGCAACAATATTATCTTCGTTTCAAAATTTAGCAAACAAATTCCTTTTAACTTTTTGTTCAAATATCTTCTGTAATACTGAAATGACAGATCAAGTTCCCTAAAAGTATGTTCAAACGTCCATATATTTTCGATCCAACCGTATGCTCATGTAAATGTATGCTCAAGCGTTCAGTTTTTTTTTTTTCATATTATCCCTAGTTGCAGATAAGGTGCAATTTTGTTTCACAAAACATAATAGAAAATATCATTCAATTCTCATCAAAATAATCACATTGTTTGAAACAAAACTAATATGTTTGATGAATAAAACGCAGATTTCGATAGGACCTACAGACTGTTCCGATATTTTTAAATACACTAATCATTAACCGCCAATTCAAAATGCGTGCAGCATTCAACCATTTTTTGGCTACGTCCTGTTGTTTACATCCAAATTAAACTGAAGTTGTCATTTTTTTTTCTCAATTTTTCACACGAAAGTTAAAAAATGCGTGGACTTTCTCCCGAGCGAAGAATTGTGCACCGGATTGTGCACAATCGGTGCACCGGCAGTGGTCTTTCGATCAGAAAACGTGGTCAAACGTGGGTCTTTCGATCAGAAAGCCGTTCAAACCGCGGTAGAAAACCCGGTCCCGCTGACCCTACAATCGACAGAAAGGTAAGAGACTGTTTCAAGCGTCATCCTTCAGTATCAGTCGGCGATGTGGCGAAAAAGCTCAGTACTTCCACGACAAATGTAATGCGTGCCAAGGAGATAATGGGCCTGCAGACTCGTGGGAAGCAGAAACAGCCAAAACGAAGCACCAAACAGGCTGAATCTGTGAAACCGAGGGCTCGAAAGCTGGTCGACAAACTGCTGACCAAAAAAATCGGGCTGTGTTATCATGGACGATGAAACCTATATAAAACTCTGCCGGTACCACAGTGTTACACCTCGCCGAAGGGAAAAGATGTTCCTGGATCAGTGAAAGCCATATACACCGAAAAATTTGGCAAGGCGGTAATGTTGTGGCAGGCCATATGCGAATGTGGAAAAATATCGCGTCCATTGATTACGACAGACACAATGAACGGTCAAATCTACGTGAAGGGGTATCTGAAAATAAAGATCAAACAGCATAACGAGCCTACAATCTTTTGGCTTTTTGTTTATATTTGTTCCAAGGAAGATGAATCCACCAAACTAGCCAGAGATTCCCCCTACCGAAACTTTCTGGGCTTTGGTGAAGGCGAAGCTGAGAAAACACATGAAACCAGCGGATAAAGTTGAAAAATTTGAGAAAGATTGCCCAAAAGTGCTGATAAAGCACTGTGCAGAAGCTTATGAGTAGTGTTAAGGGAAAAGTTAGAGAACTCGCCTACCCTACGAAAAATCAAGCAAATTGAAATGAAGATGAAAAACACAACATTGTTATTTACTATTTTTGAGAATAAAATAATCAATAATCACAGTATGGTCTATTCTATTTGAGCAAGAAAGTGTATTAATACTTTTCGGAACAGTCTATATACTATTTTCATGTTCAATCTTAAAACTTAGTTTCATTGTTTTGACTTATCATTTTTATGAACAAATTTAAAGAGTGTATCGAAAAGCACTTAGCAAACTTGATATTTGAAAAATATAGAGTAAAAAAATCAATTTTGATTTCAGTTATTGATTTGGAGAAAAATAACCGTATGTTGATTTTCTCTGTTTCTATTAATAACATCTATGGTTTTTGTAAAACGCTCGCACTTTGGACTTGAAATTCCTCCTTAAACTCTGCACACTTACTTTTGTGACTTTCCTGATGGCTCCTGCCCAGTTTTTCTGGATTTCTTGCATGTTTTGGGAAACTGAACCCTTCTTTCGAAAGTGCCACTTGAAAACCGCCCAATACCGTTCTATTGGCCGAAAACCTGGACAATTTGGATCGATGTCTTAATTACCAATTGTTCACTGTAGAACTTGACCTAGTGGGTGGAAGTCAAATCCGGTCAGAAAAGAGGAGGTGCTATATGCTCTCTGTACAGCGGTAGCAATCTCTTCTTCAAACATTCATCCTCTTACATCTTGGCGCTTATTGTATCCTTCTTGAAAAAAATCGACGACCACAAACCACAGGTACACATCGCTAGCCAGGTCTACTCATTCTACCCAAACTCTTCCATCCCCACTATGGTGTCAGCGTCGTCCAGAACCTAGTCCACTGATTTCGTATAATACTGCGGTCCGGGTAGCGCTCGCGAATTTCCTTGGGGTAGGTTTTGTCGTGGATCAGGATGCATCCGTCTTTGTTCTTCAGAATCCGGTGATAAAGTTTTCGAACTCTTGTTTTGGCCCGATCTTGCTGTTTCAGGGACATTTTCGGCACCTTCTATTCCTTGTATGTTTTCAAGAAGTTCCGTACTTTGATCCGTTGAATCATCCCGATGTTGGTGTTGAATTGCGTGGCCAAATCCCGCGCCGACGCCGATGAGGTTTTTCTTATGTATTCTACAATTTTAAAGTCCCTTCCGGTTTGGCTGGGACTCGATTTATGCCGGGTCGGGGTAAATCTTTCACGGAAAGGGTCTCACCGAACTTTTCGATTACATTTGTGACACTGATGTGGTTCACTTTGATCCGTTTTGCAATTTGGTTGTACATCACACTCTTTTCCGAGCACCAAATTTTCTTTCGCGTATCCAGACCAATTTGACTCATCTTTGTAACGATCCGCTGTACCGAAATTAGTCGATTATACAACTGTTTTTGACAAGTAAACAAACATGTCACCAAAATACACACTTAAACGATCGAAGCCCTTTTAGAGTATTTAATTACTGTAGAGTAATTACTGTTTGAATGTTGCTAACTTCTTTTAGATACACTCTTTACCAACCTACCGTAAAGTTGTTCTGAATTTTATTTTGTTTTCAACTGTAGTAGGCGTTTTATTGGCGTCCAACTTTGTTTTGTAGATTTACATTCACCAAGGGGTAAGTCGCTTGGAATAACGTGGCAGCCAGGATATCTTACACACTAGACTAATATGTTTAATAACTGCGGCAGTTTAAGGCAGGTGTAATGACACACAATAAAAATATAAACAATAGCAAAAGCGTATTCCAAAATATCAATTAAAACTATACCGTGTAATCATACATCTCGCGGTAATTTGAGAAAATGGCCATGCACATAAATGAAACACTAAACAACGTTGAACTGCAAATAGTTTTTCGAAATGCACATCATTTGTCGCTGAAGTTCAGCTGAATCAAATTATTTTTACACGGTCAAAACAAATTGGACGCTGTCATTCATATAATTCTTTATTTTTTCTTTATCAGTACTCAAAAAATCTGTCAGAGGTTTGGCAATCATACGTTCTTCAGAAACTCAATTAAGTTAGCCTTTCAAATCGACATCACCTTTAGCTTAACGATAGAATAAGCGAACGTTACTGGTGAAAAGCTTTGTTTGCAAATGCTTTTATGACTTTTCCTGTGCTGATCCAGAACATTCCTTTATTTCTATTTATGCGTTGGTTTGAATGAGCTTTACATGTTCAAATGTTCAGCAAGAGTATACATAACATTAAACGACGGTATAAAATTCAGCTACGACCTGTTAAGGTAGTTAGTATTATTGGCAAAATTTTATATGTTTTTTTGTAATCTGTACATATTGTCTTGAATGTTCGATGAATATATGCCATTTTGAACTTTTAAATGTTTTAGAGTAAAATAAATATGCAGAAAAAATAAATGAAGAGCTGTGACTGAAATTATCATCGGAAGAAAAGATATACTGCGGAATGCGTTGTCAATGCCGGCCAATGCATGACTGTGTGCTGTTGATAACTTATACACACTTAGAAATTGTGAATTTTACACCAGACGTAACTCATGTTTGTAAAAAGTCGTGGAATCTATAAAAAGATTTCGTTTATAATTATATCTCCTGAATCTGACACATACGCAATTCGATAAAAGATGTGATTGATTGAATTTATTTTCTCATCTCTTTCAACTCATTCTTATGTGCTAAACGACGCTTGCATGGGTAGGTCTCAGCCCTGGGACAGAAATTTACACTTTTTTTGGTTGTGTGTAGACTGACAATAGAAGGTTCACAAATGAGCCGCGCATTTGTATTTCAGTTCACGGTCGTGTAATTTTGTGTGTTTTAAAAAACTCACAAAATTAAATACGCGTGACCTGTCTTGATGTTATACCAACAATCAATATGCAACTAGTGATTTGAAACTGGTTCACTGTTGTAGAACCCCTTGCTCCTTGCTGTACGTATTTGGGCCTTTGTTTTGATTTGCTGTGTTATTTTGACAGAACATTTGAGAGTGTGTTCGTGTGAGTTCATTATTAGGGGCGTATTATTAAGGTTAAACTCCCTTGAATCCTCAGTATTCAACAACCATGTAGTAGTGCAAACACTTTTTTGCTCTTAAGTGGAAGTATTGATGCATCATGGAGAAAACGGACGTGGTTGCCAGTAATTTTAATTTTTCTTTATGGACTAAAGTACATCCATATAATTATTCTCCACAACTTTCAAATTCTTAAAACAGCATGTAACCTCAAAATAAGAATCCCTTTTTATGGTCAGGGGAGTCAGGGGCATAACTAGCAAGCTAGATTTTGATCCATACACCTTGTTGAATACAAATATTGGTGAATTTTAAACGTTTATGTTCAGTTCTTTTTTGAATCATAAACTAACGGATGAATCGATGATTAGATTGATGATACATAAAATATATTTAAAATGTTTTAAATAGCACATCTGCGATAATAAATGGGATTTTTGCAGTTTGAAAACAGAGGTACTTACCACAAACACAAATAGATATTGTTTTATTTTGCGGCTTTAATAATGATGAATAGATTTCCTTTCAATGTGGAGCATTGTCAAGTTAATATATGTATTCACTCTATATTTTAATTGAAATCACATCATGTGCTTTCTTTTTCAGCACGAATGTTTCCAAACATAATTGTACTTTTGTTTCAATTTTTATCTTTAAGTCTTTAATTCCTTACTCTTATAACAAAAATGCAAAAAAATCGTTATGAATTTAAAGTAAATACCTACAATAGTTTAACTTGGAAACTGGGTAGACTTGATCCCTGTGGAGACTTGTTCTCCTGTGCCGTGAATACTTAGAGTCAATTGAAACCATTTTATTAATCCAGTGGTTATAGAGTTTTTCATTAATTTGATACCAGGTTAGCAGTATCGTGATGATTCATTGCAGGTAAGTTGATTATTTTAGAATATTTTGTTGAACAAACCCAAAGTGTGCTTGTGTGGATAAGGAAGCCATCGCTCCTGCCATTAGGGGATTCCATCCAGTTTGTCCTTAAGCCGATAAGATGTTTTATTGATCGGAACCATAAGCCGCTCTTTCGGATGATTGCCTGCTGCTCAGACACGGCCAGCCACGACTGCACATCCGCATAACAATAACAATGTTCATTTTGCACAAGTACTTTTCACCGTTTGGTCAGTTCCTCCAACCTCGTTCACCTTGCTCTTGGTCTTCCTTTTCAGCTCTGCTGTAACTACGTTAAGAGATGTCGCAGCACACCCTCTAGTGGCTGAGACCAGGAAGGGTTGTAAATCTAGGGTTTTTTTTTTTCATTAGGGCGAATCTACAATTGAGAGATTCTCTCCGGGCTCGCTCTCTTTCATTCATTACAGCGGCATTAAAAAACTTACGAGGCATTCTTTAGTACAGATCGAAACACAACAGTGCTGGCTAGCATACTCTACAAATAGTAGGATGAAAAACGTAAAGGTGATTGGTTTTTGAATGAAAGAGAGCGAGCCCGGAGAGAATCTCGCAATTGTAGATTCGCCCTAATGAAAAAAAAAACCCGAGAAATGTTGGATCGGCTATATACGGCGGAGAGTGCTTCATGATGTCCATCTTCTTCGTTTCGGTAAGGGAACTGGTAAGGGAACAAACCATCGAGTTTAGTTGCTTTACTGTTTTCGCTATGGCTGCTGCAAATCACCTGATAACACTGTCAGTTTTTTTTTCTCTGTACACAACAGGGTTGCTATGATTGGCGATGCATCGGAGGATTCATCACAGGGGGGGCAAACGTTATTAATGTGACTAGAGTTGTATTAGAAAAATATGCAACTAGCAGGAGAGGAAAAAGTAACGAAGAAGAAGCCTTACATACAAAAATTACGACATTGCATGGCACATTAGAGGCATTTAAACAATTTATAACGGAAATTTCTACAACAGAAATATAAATTTTCACTTCTTTTCGGACTTTTGTCATTGAGAGTAGGATGGAGAAGTTTTTGGGATTAATCCTCCAGTGTGAGTATAACGTTAAGAAAAAGACAAATTCAATCAAATGTTAGTTTAAGAGACACATATCCATATGTTGAAGTATTCTATTCATGGATGTTAACCAATTTTGCTATGGAAAACAAAATATGTACTTTTTAAGAACCTATTTGTCTATTACTTTGATTGGGCAAACCACGTCAATGTGTTTCGGTCAATCGAAGTTCATAGACCAAGTTTGAGTATTATACGAGGTGTTATATATATAATACAATCTCAACAGCTTGTGACTACACAATTAATATATAAGTACGTAAAGCATGGCGAATGAATAAGCAACACTTCTGTTTGATTAAAATTAGTATTTCTACGGTACTAAATCTTGATGAAAAAAAAACAAAATTTTACTAGTACACAACTGTGCTGCAGGTGAGATGCCTATTTAAAGGTTTAAAAATACAATACACAAGATTTAAAAACGAACTTCAACCTAATTGAACGAACCATTCGCTTAATCCTGCTTCTAATTATACCCTGTACCAAATCAAAATGAATTGAGAGTTCAATGCCACAGTATCAAATTCTGTAAAAATAATAAAGTTTCTGCATACCAGCCCCAATCCGATACAACCTTTACCTTCTGCAAGAACACCTCTCCTCTCTAGCGCTTCCAATGAATCATGCTCTCAAATCCATCTCACTGTCCCTGGGTCACGCTACTACTTGAGAGGAGTTCACTTCGCCATTGACCTGACCTTCGCAATTTGCCACTACTCTGAAGTACTTCCACGCAGAGGACCCCCAACGGAGGTAACGACCGACCGATGCGATGAGGTGCCGAAGAGTAAACAATGGCTGGAAGTAGGGTAAGTTGGTGGAGTGTGGCCCCTTGGGGGTATTTTTTACCCTGGATGATTAATGATTTGTACTTAACTCTGATATGAAAATCATTAATCGAACAATTTAATTTAATTTAGTTTTGAAAGATACAGCCGATTTTAAGCAAATTCCGGGGTTGGAGTTTTTCACCGGCAAGAGCAAGTTCTATGTGGAAGACAAATTTAAGAAGAATAAAATGTCGAAGTTCGCCTCCAAATATCTCATTTGGCAGGCCATCTGCTCTTGCGGACTGAGGAGTGAGCCTTTCGTGACAAAGGGCACAGTAAATGGCGAGATCTACAAATCTGAGTGCCTCGAGAAGCGCCTTTTGCCGTTCTTGCAGCAGCACGACGAAGCTCCGCTATTTTGGCCAGATTTGGCATCATGCCACTATTCTAAAAGTGTCCTGGAGTGGTATGAGGCCAATTCTGTCCATTTTGTTGCAAAGGCCATTAATCCGCCAAACTGTCCGGAGCTGCGCCCGGTGGAGCAGTACTGGGCAATGATGAAGCGGGAACTTCGGAAGAGCAAGAAGACAGTCAAAGACGAGAAGGACATGTTAAGAAAATGGATAAAAAACTGAGAAACTGGTATCGGATGCACTGTAAAGACTTTGATGGAGGGCATCAAGCGAAAATGCATTCAATTTTACACTCAAGGCTCCATCGATTAACTTTTCTTTTGATTTTTGAAGTAAATATATGTATAAAACTACCCTAAAATTTTGGTTTGATTTTAAACATTTTAAGAAAATTGGCATGACATTTTCGGTGTCGCAATAATTTCGTGTTCGCCTTTAAGGCCTGTACTTGGAAAAAATGCACCATTTTTATCCGTGTGTAGCTTTTTTTGTCCGTAGGTAAAAATTCATGAAAAGAACTATTATAACTAAATTGAAGTGAATTGTTTACTTGAGCACAATTTCATAACAATCGGTACAGTGGTTATTGAGATGTTATCAAAACAAGAAGAAAATCTGACTGCGATCATGAGACGGATCGGAAGACAACTGGGAATCACCCATACAAGTGTGTCTTTGGTGGTAAAGTCGTTTAAGTCGATTTTGGTGATAAAGTGGCTAAGTCGTTTACAGCGCAAGGAAGCTGTATCGAGAGTGGTTAACGAAACCGATGTGTGTGGTTATGGATAACGAAACCTACATCAATACAGACGCAAAACAGATGCAGGGCGGGCTGGAGTTCTACGTTGCCAAAGCACGGTTTGATGTTCCGGAAGACATAAGGAAGAAGAACGTGGACAAATTTGCCAAAAAATACTAGCAGGCCATATGCCAATACGGTAAACTGAGTAAACCGTACATCACAACAGGTACCATCAACAGTGAAATTTACCTCACCGAGTACTCGCGAGTGCCTCCAGAAGCGTCTGTTGCCCTTCCTGCGGTCCCACGGAGGCGAGACATTATTTTGGCCGGACCTGGCATCATGCCATTACGCGCGATCGATGTTGGATTGGTACAGAGACAATAACGTTGTTTTTGTACAAAAAACCACCAATCTTCCAAATTCACCAGAATTCGTCTGAAGGAAAGATTTTGGGCCATAATTAAGGCCAAAGTTCGAAAATCGTCCAAGGTGTTTAAAAACGAGCTGGAGTTGAAGAAAGAATGGATGAAAATGACCTAAAGTCAGATCAAACTAATCACTTCCCAAAAAAAAAAAGAAAACATCAGTGTCGAATAACCGCTTGTTCAAACAAATTTGGAGCTTTGAAGAAAAAAAGCAGAACAACTTCTCCAAATTTGTTTGAACAAACAGTTATTCAGCATTGATGTTTGTTGCTTCACTTATATTCAAAATATAAGTGAAAGTTACCTCGGAATCCATGTAACATTCCGCCATTTTCTGAATGGATCTGCAATAAGTAGACCTATCACTTTCTAATTCTTGGATTGAAGCTGCTTTCAATGGCCCCTTCAAAGATTGTTGATTTTCATAATATAACTACCGGGCATTGCACAGTGGGAAAAAAGTGCCCGAAACGCGAAAGAATTCTATATCTCAGCTCGGAGTGGAATGATTTCTGTAAATGTTACCTTAACATCAAGGAAAATTTTCAAGAAATCGAATGGACGTAGTTTCACTGGCCGCACGGAACTGCTTGAGCTGCTAATGAGCCCATTTACCCTGGTTCCCCTAAAATTTTCTTGTTGTTTAGAAATGTCTTTGCTCGGTGTGACTCAAGATCAACAAAATGATGCTAGTCCTATGTAAAATGTTTAGGAGAACCGATTGAAATAGGTTTCGTTCACCGCAAGGCTCTGTGAATGAAGATATGGCTGGTTTTACCCTGATTCCCCAAATATTGTTGTGTTTTTCTAAAATTTCTTTGCTCGATGTGATTGAAGAACAACAAAATATGGTTAGTCTTATGTTAAATATTCTGGAAAATCGACTAGAGTTAGTTTTGTTTACTGCACGGCTCTGTGAATGAAGATATGGCTGATTTTACCCTGATTCCCCTAATATTTTCATATTTGTTACAATTTTCTTTGCTCAGTGTGACTCAAGATCATAAAAATAATGCTAGTTCTTTGTAGATTTTTTTTTGGGAAATCGATAAAAATGAGCTTCATTTATCGCACGGCTCTGTGAACGTAAATATGGTCGATTTTACCCCGATTCTCATAATTTTTTTGTGGTATTCAGAGATTGCTTTATTCGGTGTGACTCGAGAACAACAAAATAAGGCTAGTTCTATGTAGAATTGCCTGAAAAATTGATTGGTGTAAGTTTCATCAACCGCACGGCTATGTGAATGAAGATATGGCTAATTTTACCCTGAATCCCCTAATATTGTTATGTTATTCAGAAATTACTTTGGTCTGTGTTACTCAAGATCAACGAAACTATGCTAGCCTATGTAAAATTTTCTAGGCAATCGATTGATGTTGGTTTAGTTCACCGCATGACTCTTAGAACGGAAATATCGTACATTTTACCCTGATTTCCCCAATATTTTCGAAATAAAGGAGAAAATCAGTGCGGTGAACGAAACTAATTCCAATCGATTCTTCAGCAAAATTTACAAAGGACTAGCCTAAATTTGTTGATCTCGAGTAACTCCGATCAAAGAAATTTATGATAAACACAAAATGAAAAGGGGAATCAGGGTAAAATCAGCCATTTCTATGATTACAGAGCCGCACGGTAAATGAAACCAATTTCAATCGATTCCCCAACATTTTTTAAAGAACTAGCATTATTTTATTGATCTTGAATCACACCGAGCAAAGAAAATTGTGAAAAACATGAAAATATTAGGGGAATCAGGGTAAAATTTGCCATATCTTTATTCACAGAGCTTTGCGGTGATCAAAACTAACTCTAATCGATTCTCTAGGAAGTTTTACATGGGACTAGCCATATTTTGTTGTTCTTTAGTTACATCGAACAAAGGCATTTCTGAAAAACACAACAATATTTAGGGAATCAGGGTAAAATCAGCCATATCTTCATTAACAGAGCCGTGTGGTTAACGAAAACAACCCCAATTGATTAGCCAGAAACATTGTTAGGCAATTTTACGTAGGACTAGCCTTATTTTGTTGTTCTTGAGCAACACCGAACTAAGCTATCTCTAAATAACCCAAAAATATTGGGGGAATCGGGGTAAAATCAACCATATCTTCGTTAACAGAGCTGTGCGGTGAACGAAATAAATTCCAATCGATTCTCCAGCAAAATTTACTTAGGACAAGCCTTAATTTGTTGAGCTTGAGTAACTCCGACCAAAGCAATTTATGTTGAACACAAAACTATCAGGGGAATCAGGGTAAAATCAGCCATATCTACGTTTACAGAGCCGTGTGGTAAATGAAACAAATTTCAATCGATTCTCCAAAATATTTTACAAAGAACCAGCATTATTTTATTGATCTTGAGTCATACCGAGCAAAGAAAATTATAAAAATCATGAATATATTAGGGGAATCAGAGTAAAATCAGCCATATCTTCATTCACAGAGCCGTGCAGTGAACAAAACTAACTCTAGCCGATTTTTCAGGGAATTTTACATGGGACTAACCATATTTTGCTGTTCTTTAATCACATCGAGCAAAGAAATTTCCGAAAAACACAACAATATTAGGGAAATCAGGGTAAAATCAGCCATATATTCATTCACAGAGCCGTGCGGTGAACGAAATCTACTTCAATCGATTTTCCTGGAAATTTAACATAGGACTAGTATTATTTTGTTGATTTTGAGGCACACCGAGCAAAAATATTTCTAACCAACATGTAAATATTAGGGGAACCAGGATAAAATGAGCTCATTTGCTCCCTAAGCATTTCCGTGCAGCCAATGAGACTACGTCCATTCGATTTCTTAAAAATTTTCCTTCATGTTAAGGAAGCATTTACAGAAACCGTTCCATTCCGAGCTGAGATATAGAATTCTTTCACGTTTCGGTCACTTTTTCCCACTGTACATTGGGTAAACTCACACACTCAAAAAAATCGACACGTTGTTTTCACGTGAAATTTCTCGTAACTTCCACCTGAACACGTAACCAAATTTTCTTCAGTAAAATCAGGTTAACATTACGTGCCAGTGCCATTGTACGTGAAAAATCACGTAACATTTATGTGATTTTCATATAGAATGTGAACTTATGTGGAAATCACGTAGTTCTTTCGTGAATTCCACGTGTTTATTACTGGTTTTGACAGTGGACGAAAATTACGTGCGTTTCACGTGGATGTAACGTGTCGATTTTTTTGAGTGCAGAGCTAAAGGAGAACTCAGTACCTATTTAAGGTTATCAAAAAAACGAGTAGGATCTGCTTTTATATTTAAGCTCCAACCTTCTTATATTATATGCATCAAAACGGTAAATTTTTTAAATAATATATAAGCAGCATTGAATTCCATGAACTTGATGCAAATGAGTTTTCTGCGAAGATTTTACAAGTTGATGACACTCATTACTATCGAAAATTTAACCTATCCAAAACTGCTCAGCTTAGACAAAATGACCAACAAACAGCGAATCTACCCTACTCCAATGGCACACTTAAGAATCCAGCTACAACTACTCGTCGAACTAGTGATGTCATACACTCTACGCTTTATGACCCGACCATTGACTACTATTGAGGTGTCCATGCTCTGTTGGAAGCATGACTGTGCGAATCATAATAATCCCACCGAGGGTCGTCACCCATTGCTGAGATCACTACTTTGCACCAACAACAGCAGCAATAGCAGAGAAAAGCAGATCAAAAGGCGCCTGATGCGGTAAATTTCTTTCGACTGAAAGTGTCTCGTCTGGTCTGAAAATGGAGCGTGTAAAATAAACAAAAACTGGATTGTCCACTTCTGTCCATGATTATCGGTTTTGAAAATGGAAGTGGATTGTTACACCAGGTAATTGCAGCGACCTTCACACATAATTGTAGGGATTCAACGACATGGTCTGTTTAAATATTTTCCCTTTAAATGGCTGTAAATGTAATGGGTGCCATCAGTTAATCATACCCGTATGGTGTTGTGAATTGTCGTTGTTACAAATGTAACGTTTGCAGTCAATCCTGCTTTATTGACATTTTTTATCCATCGTGATGCCAGGATTACCGATTGCTACCAGACATGAAACAGAAATTGATTATGAACGGATCACTGTCAGATAAACTAAACCTATTTTCAAGCACGGTAAATAACGCGATCAATCGATTTACGAAATGTTTCAATTCCGTTTGCAATTGTGTGTAAAGAGTGAACAAATAATGCTGATAGTTACGTAACAGGTATGACTGCGGCTATGTGGAACTAAATCGAAATGCGAAGGCCAAACTGACGAAAAAAGTAGCTTCTTCAATACTGTGGGCGTTCTTTTTGATTTATATTTTGGTGATCGACTTGTTGATCCTTTTCCTATAAATACTATGGCAAAAGGCTAACACTGTATCATTGTATCAATCAACGTCCATCAGTGACCATCCTAAAACATCGAATCGAAATGTTCAAGGTAAATAGTGATCTTAGAATTTTTTGATGTATCATTCTATAAAACAATCACTTCTTAGCTCGCAATCCTCATCGCTTCCTTGGCTTATGCCACCGCCGGATACGCCGGATACGCCGGAACGGAACACGAATACGCTGCTCCAGGTGCTGCCCACTACTCGTCTGCTCCAGCTGTGAGTTACAGCTCGTTCACCCGCCATCACCAGGCAGCTCCAGTTCATCAAGGATATGCCCACGCTGCGCCCGTCCTGGCTGCTCCTAGCCAGGCATATGCCACAGCACCGCTTGCCCACACTTACGCAGCTCCAGCCCTTTCCTATGACCACAGCTATGCTCCATCCCACAACAACTACGGATATTCGGCTTATGCTTCCCCATTGGCTGCCAAGACCTACGCCGTAGCCCAGCCTCAGTTCTACCACCAGAACACCTATGCCACTCCGGCCGTCGCTGCTCCAGTCCTGGCATCCCATCATGGCTACAACTATGCCCCCGCTGCTACCGGATACAACAACCTGCTCGGATACAACAACCATCTCGGCCAGCACGTTTACTAAGACCACCCAAGTCAATTTGTTAGAATCACATTGTGCACCTGTTGATATGATCTGTTGAATTGAAATAAATTTTATATTCAATCATACCCAACCTTGAGATGTTTCACTTTTCATCCAAAATCAACGCCGACGACCGTTCGATCCGTCACATTCATGAAGACTTGATTCTTCTTTCCTCCGTTTATTTTGGGAACAGAGCAGGCGGTGGATCGTGACCCATCGAGCCACAGCCAACTAGATTGACAAAACGGAAATTATTGTTCACGTCAAAGCTCATTCATCAACATTCATTGGCTGAGATACGCTAGACATTATGGCGTTTGAAGAGGAACGCATTTAGGGCAACTTTATAATTGGATTGAATATGTTGGTTTAGTTATTAGTGGTTTGAGGTTGTACATGTTGTAATTATGTACTTCATCGGTAGCTTGATGGTTCCATTGCAAAGTGGTCCGGACCAAAGAGTGAATCACCCTGAGGACGTGCAATGAATGCACATTTAGTTTAAAAAAAATAACGACTGTTCCAGAAAGTATAAGCACGCCTTATTATAACGGTCACTTTGAATATAATGAAATATTTCAACATGTTTTGGCTTTTTTTTGCACATTTCTGAATGACATAGCATCAAAAAAGTGCTCAATTTTGTGTTACCTATCAAAATACGCGGTCTTACTCCGGAACAATGAAAAAGTATCGTGCGCAAATGGTGCACTGTGAGTGGAATCTCCTTGAGAAAATTGGCCAAGGAAGGGGGTGTAAGCGTCGGAGCGGGACGATCTGCGATTGGAAAATATAGAGAACCGTGTACGTTTCAAGATGCGCTGAAGAGTGTTCGGAAATCCGGTCCTATTACTCCGGACATCGATAAAAAGATCAGGGATGCCTCCAAGCGAAAACCAGTGACTTTCGTTCGGAATGTTGCGAAAAAACTAGGGACCTCGTCGAGTAACGTCATGCGTGCCAAAGAAAGACTTTTGCTAAAAACATACCGGAAGCAGAAAAAAACCCAAAAGGAACCCAAAACAGGCAGCGTCCGTGAAACCACAGGCCCGCAAACTCTACGATTCGTTATTCAGTAGAAATTCTGGGTGTATAATAATGGACGATGAAACGTTTGTGAAACTAGATTACAAAACGCTTCCCGGACCACAATTCTATACTGTAAGCGGAGACAAAGACATCACCGAAACGGAAAAGACAATTTTTACCAAAAAAATCGGTAAAGGGTTAGTGTGGGTAAAGCGGGGTAAAACATCTTGTCCGTACATCACAACGGAGACGATGAACACTCAGAAATACGTTAAGGAATGTCTCCAGAAGCGATGATTGCCGATGTTCAGGCAGCACGAAGGTCAAGTAGTGTTTTGGCCTGATTTGGCGTCATGTCATTACGCAAAGGACACTTTAGAATGGTACAACTGTCAAAATGTATGTTTCGTGTCGAAAGACATGAATCCGCCTAACTGCCCGGAGGCACGGCTATTCGAGACTTTTTAACCAAAATACAGCTTCGAAAATTCATAAAACCAGCGGACATCATGCAAAAACTTCAAAAAGATTGGCTAAAAGTTGTCAAAATGGTGAGAAGTACCACTGTGCAGTAGCTAATGGGTCATGTTCGAGGAAAAGTTAGGAGTCTTGGATTTGATTAAATATCTTGATTAAACGAGAGTAAAATATCATATAAAACACAAGTACAAATATGATTTGCCAGATAAAATTATAATATTAAAACTAAAAAAAAAACATGACCTTTTTGTTATTTTGAAAGTGTGCTTAAACTTTCTGGAACAGTCTATATATTTATTTTATTTATTTCATCGTCATTCTCATAACCACCTCAGTTTACATAGTCACTATCGTCGGTGTAGTAGGTACCTATTAATTACTTCTCTTATCATCGCTACTGTCTTCATTGCCATCATCATTATCGCTACTGCTCTTGTCACTATCACTGGAATAGCCATCTGAGCAAATCTCCACACTGGAAGACATGCTTGGAAGCTCACCTGCTTCAATGGCCACATATTCATTCATTATAGCTTCAAAGTTTTCATCCTTAAATTTCCTGGATTTAACTCCAAGACCCCTTGTGTATGGATTAGCACTATTTTGTTGATCTTGAGCGACTCCGAGTAAAGATATCTATAAACTATTCAAGAATACAAGGGGAAGTGGGGTAAAACCAGCCATATCTTCGTTCACAGAGCTGTGTGGTAGTTGAAACAGCTTCTATTCGATTTTCCAGAAAATTTCACATGGGACTAGTCCTATTTTGTTGATTTTGAGCGACTCCGAGCAAAGATATCTATAAATTATTCAAGAATATAAGGGGAAGTGGGGTAAAATAAGCTCTATAACTCCACAACTATATCCGTGCGGTGATTGAAACCAGTGCCATTCGATTTCCCAGGCAATTTCCAAGCGGAAATGACCTTGTTTACAAGCCGCGCTTAAAAGCGACAAAAGTTACAGATTTTTTCCTTAGTTTTCATCAGTTCTTGCCCACTGTGGAATGGGAGGGACCATCAGATAACCCGATTGAAGCAATCTGGATGGGAAGAGTGGGAATGCCAACTCCGCGTTGCTAACAGTTTATGAATAGAGGGGGGTCTCTTCTCCCCGCCCATTGCGGCATCCTCATGTTAGATAAGCCGCCCTTTTGATTAATTGTTCAATCTTGTTGTTGGAATGAGATTCTTTATATCCCTGTGGATACGTATAAGTGATGTTGCCTATCGATCCACCCAACCCTTTTTTGGCCCTTCATACAATGGCATGATTAGGATAATCAGGGGTTATTAAATCTTGATCAAGTCAAACAGCAAGGAGAGCTCACTGCTGTCGGACTTAGTTTTCATGCTACAATGGGTGGTAGTACATATCATACATCAATTTTCACAATTTTCCTAAGTCTGATATCTGTGGCGTAATGAGTTTCCACCACAGAGGGCTGGAATGTTGGGAATCTAGGTTTGAATTATCTGGCTATCAAAAGGTATACAAAACACGTCATTCAAAACAAGTAAATTTTTCGGATTTTGGCCACGGCTTTCCCCATAGTGCAGTCTTACTAAATTTGCTCATCATCAAAGTGCTGAAGTTTCTTACAGGAGTTAGATTATTTTAAGCAAATTAGCATGTTTCTGAGCTCACGTTCCACAACGATGAAAGTAACAATGTGAAATCGACTTTTTTTACTTTGTTTTTCATTAGTATTGAAACCACCTTTAAGTTTTTCGTTATACTATCTGCACAAGCCAGTACCATTCTTTTTCAATCTATGCTTAGGAATCCTGCGGAAGATATATTCAAAATATTTACAAAAACATATTAATTTCATCTTTTTTAAAATATTATAGCAACTGTGAAAAGCTGGGATAAAAGCGTTAGAAGCGAAACATTTTTAGGAAATGGCTCTAACGTATTTAGAGACGAACGCAATTTTCTAGAGCTCCATAAGAAATCTGGTATTGATATTCTTATTGTGATATCGGCAAATATCAATGCGAAATTAATACCCACTACAAAATTTACAACATTTGTGAACGTCCACACAGAAAAAAATGCCTTCCCGAAAATGAGAACGGACCGTCGATTTTTCCCTTTAAACGTTATTTAGTTCATGGTGTATTTTTGCGTGTTATTGAATTCATGACTGCAGTTCGTGGATCTGGACATGGATTTTTTTCCGTGTAGGTAAAATTTTAAAAAGCTGGCGAAACTAATGATTTCGCCTCTCAATTCGACTATACAATAATAATCTCGTACAGGGTGTCTACAAATTACCCGTACATACTTTGTCGGCATGCCTCAACACAACCAAGCGGATTGAACTAAGCATACCAACAAGGTTTAACATCTTGGCCCATTGCACAGTGGGAAAAAAATGTCCGAATCGCGAAAGAATTCTATATCTCAGCTCGGAGTGAAACGATTTCTGTAAATATTACCTTAACTTGAAGGAAAATTTTTAAGGAATTTAATGGACATGGTCTCATTGGACGCACGGAGCTATTTGGGGAGCAAATGAGCCCATTTTGCCCTGGTTCTCCAAATATTTCCTTGTTGTTCAGAAATTATTTTGCTCGGTGTGACCCAAGATCAACAAAGTAAAGATAGTCCTATGTAAAATTTCCAGAAAAATCGATTGTAGTAGGTTTCATTTACCGCACGGCTCGGTGAGTGTTGTGTTTTTCAGAAATTTCTATGCTCTGAGTGACTCAAGATTAAAAAAATAGGGCTAGTCGTTTGTAAAATTTTATGGAGAATTTTATGTAGGTCTAGCCTTATTTTGTTGCTGTAGAAACACACCGAACAAATAAATTTCTGAATCACACAAAAATACTAAGGAAATCAGGGTAAAATCAGCCATGTCTTCATTCACAGAGCCGTGCTGTTAATGAAACCAACTCCAATCGATTTTTCAGGCATTTTTATATAGGACTAGTCTTATTTCGTCGATCTTGGGTCAAAGCGTACAAAGTAATCGCTGGATAACCCAAAAATATTAGGAGATTCGGGGTAAAATCGACCATATCTTCGTTTACAGAGCTGTGCGGTTAACGAAACCAACTCTAATCGATTCTCCAGTCATATAAACTGTGCAAGAATCACTACTTGAATGTCACCATGAAAGTAAACCGGTTGAGAAAAGCTAAGGTTCTCCTGAACGGCTTATGCGAGGGCTGCTATTTGTCAGTGCTGTTCACCAATAAAAAACTTTTCACAATCGAGCAGCATCACATCCACCAAAATGATCGGCAGTTGCTTCCTGCTGCTTCCAAGAGGTCATCATCCCGCTTCTGTCATGGTTTGGGCTGGAATAACTCATACCGGCGAAACCCCTTTGATCTTCATCGACAAGGGGGTGAAAGTGAACCAGGCGGTATGTTAGAAGCTACTAACTGACAGAGTAGCTTTTTGGGCATCGCAGCATTTCGGTAAAAATGAATTGGTTTTTCCACAAGATTGGACGCCGGCTTATGGAGCAAAAAAGACTATTAAGGACCGCATTTTCCCAAGCTATTTTAACGAAATATGAATGGCCTTCTAACTCACCGGATATGAATCTGATGGACTATTCGGTGTGATTTATCTTGGAGTCAAGAGCCTGCACTACTCCACATAAATCATTAGAACATCTAAAATCGTCTCGAAGAACTCGCGGCCATCGTGGATAACTTCCCGAAACGTTTGAAGGCGTGCATCTCAACGCGGGGCGGCCATTTTGAAATGATTGAACACATAAAACTTGTAAATTGCAAACATATTGCTATAACAAAAAATACATATTGATTTTTTAATCCAAAAAAAACAGATAGTTTTGGGCTGCAAAATGGTGAATAGACAAATGGGATGGTACGTATCCGCAACATAGCTCTGGACCTCACAAGTTCCTACCTCATGCTTCCACGGGTTAAGAGATGACAAAGACCGCCTGCGAAGGGGTGCGTACTTAACTGGTAGTGCATCCTGGGCACTGTTGTCCTTCTGACTTCAGCTAGCTTGAAGAGGTGCGTGTCGAGTGTCCGTCAACCAAGGAGGTGCGACTCAAACAGCATATATCTTGGCATCCAGCGGTAGAGTAAGAAACGTCAACTTTACATTAGGTGGCAGCCGTACCAAGGCGATGTAGGCAGCGCGACCCCGATAAGGTAACATGCTGAAATCTCAATGGATGTATTTTTTGTACGGTATATAATTTCAGATCATTCATGGAATTTCAAAGTATTGTATCATATAAAAATTTTAAATTATTTTCTTCCCTCGTGGCTATGATAGTGAAAGTCTGTCTCTGTCTACAATTACAGCATGACTTAAATCTGCGGACATGCAGACAAGAAAAATATAATTGTTATTATCATTTTATATTATAACATCTCTTCACAACATCCATGTAACATCTTTTCAAGAGAAGGATATAAGTATTTTTGTGCCAGTAAACATCCGAATCGCTCCTTAAAACATAATTTAGTGGCCAAAAAGCGAGCACAATTACTATACGAACGGGTTTAAAGAAATTTGATGGCTGTATTTTAATAGATGGCGAAACATATGTCAAAATGGATTATAAACAAATCCCCGGACGAAAGTTTTACCTGGCAACTGGTTGTGGGGATGTCCATTCCAGGTATAAATTTGTTTTTACTGATAAATTTGCTCGGAAACTAATGATTTGACAAGGAATCTGCAGTTGTGGCATTAAAACTAAGGTTTTCATCACAATTGTGTGACGTCGAAGGTTTACATTAAAGAGTGTCTGAAAAAGCGGATTTAACGCTTCATTTGGTAACACAAGACCAACGTTATGTTTTGGACGGATCTAGCCAGTTGTCACAAGTCTAAGGAGGTACTAGTATGGTATGCTGCAAACAATGTTAATTTCGTCGCCAAAAGAGATTAATCCTCCGAATCGCCCTGAGTTCAGCCGGTCGAAAAATATTGGGCAATTGTCAAGCGAAAACTTCGAGGATGCGGTAAAGAAGTGACAAATACACAACAAATGCGTTTAAAGTGGGATAAGTTCGCCTGTACAGTCACCAGTGACTGTGCAGATCATGATGGCATCGATCACAAGTAATGTGCGACAGTTCCTTCGAAACGGTATAATGTAATAATTTGTTACATATCGTTTGAAAGCTGAATAAATACCCTTCTGTTTGACATTTTGATCAATTGTGTATGTTATTTAATTCTTGAGTTATGATTAAATTTACTTTGAATAGGGCAATATGGTCCGAATGGACAAATTTCACGACAAAAATCGATAACTCGAAAACCATTCACTTTAGACAGATAGTGTCTTCGAGAGGTTTGATTTTTAAAATAAGATCTATCTTTTGGTTTGGTTTGTGACTAGGGTGGTCCTTTTATGTTCATAATAAAAATTTCAACTTTTTATTCTTATGGTTTAGAGGATTTTTTGCTTCAACAGAATTGTAGATATTTAAATTTAATGAAACTTTTGTGAAAAAAATTTAATTCTATCTCATCTACGTATCGTTTTATAACAGTTTTTCTAACTTTCCTTAGGGTGGGACTTGAAAAAACAGTTTTTTTGCTGTAACTTTTTTATTTCAATTTTAATCTGAAAACTCTGCATAGATGACTTTTAGGGTATAAAATGACGCACATTTCGAAGATACAAGATAGTTGCTAGTTATTGTATTAGAAAAGTTGTAGGTGTTGAAGTGTAAAAAAATGTACGTTTTTGCATGATATCTTATTCCTTCATTTGCAAATATTTGCAAACACAGAGTCCGTGAACTGAAAGTACAAACTTCCATCTACAAGATCTATGCAAAATTGTTTGTCCCTTTTTGTCCCCTTTAGGGAAAAAAATCTTTTTAAATTTGATAGTTTTGCATTTTTTCTGCATAATTTTCGATCAGCAGCATCAAAAATTATCACCAAAGACCGTAACTACTCGAGTTTTTTATGAAAATGTTTATATTTTTATATTAATCCAACTCCGTTCATTTATTAACATTCATATCACAGACAAACAGACATAACACATCGAACATTTTTCACTACAAATCATGGTCACTAACACACCTGCGCCATCTGTTGAGCACACTGTGATGGATGACTAAGCTGAACAGATGGCAGTAGTGTGTTAACGGCAAACAAAAATCGGCTATACGTACTACCTGTGGCGATATTACCAACTAAGAAACATTTGAATTGATCGTTTAATGGGTAATCGATGAAGAAACTGCAAGTGTTATGTATGTTTGTCTGTGTTAACATATTTTAATCTTCGTTTGACGTTATGTGTTATAGAGGTTATTTATATTAATAATAATTTGTATAGAATTAATTTTATTTAAATTTTGATTATATTAAGAATATTGATTATGTATAATTAAGTAATTTAAAAAAATTAAAATTTATTTTATATCCTAAAAGTCATCTATGCAGAGTTTTCAGATTAAAATTGAAATAAAAAAGTTACAGCAAAAAAACTGTTTTTTCAAGTCCCACCCTAAGGAAAGTTAGAAAAACTGTTATAAAACGATACGTAGATGAGATAGAATTAAATTTTTTTCACAAAAGTTTCATTAAATTTAAATATCTACAATTCTGTTGAAGCAAAGAATCCTCTAAACCATAAGAATAAAAAGTTGAAATTTTTATTATGAACATAAAAGGACCACCCTAGTCACAAACCAAACCAAAAGATAGATCTTATTTTAAAAATCAAACCTCTCGAAGACACCATCTGTCTAAAGTGAATGTTTTTCGAGTTATCGATTTTTGTCGTGAAATTTGTCCATTCGGACCATAGTGTAGGGCCGTAAACTGGAGTTCTACAAGCTGCTTCTCCACGAAGGCTCTCAGCCAACATGCGCCTGTCCTCTTCAATTTCTCGGTTCCTCTCGATGGTTAGCTGAGCCAGTGACTGACTGCAGAGGTTTTTCATTTTCAAAGTACTTCCGATATGGAGGTAGATGGTTTCACATTCCGCTTCCAATTTGCTTAAAAAATGGGCTTTTAATTGAAGCTGCTTAGTTGGTACCTCATCCATTGTTACACTCAATATTTCCCCTCGACAAACCCACGGAAAGATCCGTGAACTGCAGTCATGAATTCGAGAACAGGCAAAAATACACCGTGAATCACGTAATCATCAACTAAATAACGTTTAAAGGGCAAAATCCTGAAAACGTGAACTAATTCACGGTCCGTTTTAATTTTCGGGAACGCTTTTTTTCGTGCAGGTTCCTACAAAATAAATTTAAGATCATTTTTCAAAAACAAAATGTTGCGTAATGACACAAACAAATAAAAAAAGCATCACAAATACAAAATCTCAAAAGTTTGAAAAGAGTGCTACACATGTACTGCTATGTACCGGCAAAAGTGTAAAGATTTTCTACTAAGGAGTACCTGGCATACTATTCTAAGCGAATCATTCAGCGGAGGACATAAAAGTGGAGCGAGATATATGCTTGATCACTTCTTTTTCTTATTTACCACCATACTGGAAGCATTTGGTTTTTATTCCGATTATCATTTCACTGTGGTTTTTGTGAATCACTGAGCAATTTAAAATGTATATTAAATAAATTCAAAATTGATACATTTGATTAAGGCAAGTTGAACGGTGAATTTTATTCAATTCTTCTGGTCATATCAACAGTTACAAATAGTATTCTAACAATTTCCCATGTACCATTTCAATACAAATAATGGCCGTGATGGTTGTTGTAGCCAAAGAGTTGGGCACCAGTAGAAACTGGGGCATAGTTGAAGCCATGGGAAGCCAGGACTGGAGCTGCGATGGCCTGAGCGGCATAGGTATTCTGCTGGTACAGCTGAGGCTGGACGAGGGCAACGGTCTTGGTGGCTAGTGGAGCGGCATAAGCGGAATGTCCATAGTTTCCGTAGGACAGGGTTGGAGCGTAGTTGTTGTGGCCATAAGAGTGAGCTTGAGCGGCATAGGTACCGGTGAATGGGGTGGTGGTATAAGCTTGGTTGGGGACAGACAGCACTGGAGCAGCGTGGGCGTTTCCGTGATGAGCTAGAGCGGTATATGGCAGAGAGGGGCCATGATGACGAGTAACGGTGCTGTAGCTCACGGCTGGAGCAGACGAGTAGTGAGCAGCCGCCGCTGGGACTGCGTAAGATTGTTCCACTCCGGCGTATCCGGCGCTGGCATATGCCAAGGAAGCGATCAAGACTGCGAACTGCGAAGATAGAAGAATACCGATTAGTAAAATTGTTTGTTTATACAACGAGGAATTTTTTGATCACCTACCTTGAACATTTTGACTTGAGTTGCTGAGGTTGCCACTGAAAGGCTTTGACTAAAAGAATGATACCGTTTTTGATTTATGGCAAAATATTTATAGTGTTCAAATCCACCAGTTGTTCACATAACAATTACGCAACCAATCAACAGGAAAAGTAGAAAGATGCGATATACAATGTGCTACAGTTTTTCGCATTAGTGGCCTTCAAATTTTGGTGCACAAGTTCGAATTCATACTTTGCTGTGGTTTATTATTGGTGCGATTTGTTTCCTGTACCAACCAGCCAGCAGACCGATACATGCCAGAAGAATAACATTAAGTTTCAATCAGTTATCAGTTATGGTCTTTATCGAAGTTGAGGATGGTTATAGAACGATATTTTAAAATATTTCAACTTATTCGGAAGCATGGGTGAATTGGATCCTTCTCGATCTTTGACATTAAAGGAGATTCCGGCATTGACTGTTGGCTGTTCTTTACTCTGGCAGCACCATTCCGTTTGACAATAGACAGGTACAAAAAAGCGGCTGTAGAAGAAACAAAAAAATCTCCTGGAGAGTGTGAGCTGTAACTAGAAAATGACATAATGTCAAGACAAGCAATAAAGGTAGTTGGAATTTAATGGATATTACTACCGGCGCGGTGTTCTTCCTGTTTTTTTGTGTGTTTTCATTAGCAGAATATACACTTTGTTTGTGAAAGGGAAGCAACTGGAAACCATGACAAACACAACTACGCCTCGTGATGTTGCTGGTTGCATCCCAATTATATCGCCGGTGTTCCGGTCTGTGTGTCGATTGTGGTGGTCTTCCAACTGGCTATGATTGTTTGAGACTTACGTATTGACAGTTTCAAGGTTTTGAATTGCAATCAAGGATAAACAAGTAGCAGTCAATCAAGCAAAGCAGTAAACATAGAATTAATAACGATGGTGAGCTGTTAAAGTTAACAATAAAATTTATACTCAACAGTTTTTCCAAACGCAACTAGTACGAGAAAGGATTCTGGAAATAATTGGGTGAGATGACGTCCACTTGTGTTTTGTCAATATTGATGCTTGCAGCATATCAAGGCCTACTGCGTTGCATAAAACGTAGAGACAATTCGGTAAAGTGAGTGGGATTCAAATGAATAGATATGAACTAGAACGTGTTTTGTGAATCTGGAGGAAGGATGCCTGGACGTATCGTACCATATGCTAATACCAAAACATACGAAACTCGACAAAAGGTATGTTCTAGTGAATTTATTTTTTCGTCTCTTTCCAGTCATTCTTCTGCTCTTGAGTCGGCCTCAGGACATCTAAATATCAAGTGGTAAGGCAGCTTTCTTGGGAGTATTTTTTTTCTTCAAAGTTACTCAGGATTCATCAAATTTGCACATTCTATGATTTTCTTCTCCTTCAAGATATAGAGTGCTTGGAATGCCAAAAAAATGGGTGCAAAAATGAAAATTGCAACTTAACTCATATATGATCATAAAACCGACGTTTGCTCAGAAAGCATCAGCTTCCTTCAATTTGTAAGATTTATAACTCGATTTAAAGTATTCTGGCAGCACTGTGGGAAGCATTGCTAATGCTGTGATGCATATTCGATTTGAAGGAACAGGACAAACATCGAATAGAGCCGTTCTGATGAATATTGCGTAGGTATGCGGATACTGATTCGGAGTTCAGAAGCGAAAGTTCTGTAGGTGATACCATTTTGAGTTGCATACTTAAAGGGAGGGCCTGATGAAGGTGCGACTAACTGATTTTTATGCGGGGTGGTTGGCTTCAGGTGGATAGTGGATGGGGGGGCTGAAAATGAGCAATGCCTGGGCTGAGGGACCGACATAAGTTCCATGCATGCTAAATACTACGCGACACAATCTATACAAATTATTATTAATTACATATCAATTATGATGACTAGCGGTCGAGGATAACCACAACATTGATACGGTAGCCCTTCACGACAGAACTTTCTTGTTTTGATTATGCAATTTCACTGTCAATGCCAAGCTTTACAAAAGATAGGAATGTTCAATTTAACAATATGAATCCAGTGAATTAGAGATGATGTTGACAGTTACTCAGGATTGCTCATTATCTTGCCCCTGCTCATTATCTAGCTAAATATATATATATATGATATTTTGGAAGCGTCTATCCAGCTGCGGGCAGTTCTCGATGTTTTGAAATGTTTTGAAGAAGACTTCACCAATCTTATTTATATATAATTTAAGATATTGATAAATTTATTTATTGATTGGCTAGATTAATTTGATGGGAGAGTCAATTTTTTTTCAACGTCGAATAGCGCTTGACTTCTAGAAAAATAAGCCCATTATAACATCATGATCATACATTATTTAAATACACTGGCTGTTTACATGAACAATAGTGCATCCCTGGGAGGAAGAAGCTAATACTACACATACAATGTATTGAAAGAGTCTCGATATTAGATTTGCAAATTTGCAACTCACTTGAATAATCAAGAAAATATTGTGTCAATCAGTAATTTTTGTTTGGCTGTCTGTAATGTTTATGTGTTACCATCCTCATGACTTCATGCCATCGGAAAATATTCTTTCGCACATCAGTTCAGTTTTGCACGTTTCGCTTTTTGTAGCTTGTCGCAGCCGTTTCGTATAGACTGTTCCAATAATTATGAATACACTAATGATCAACCGCCAATTCGAAATGCGTGCAGTATTCAACTATTTTTTGGCTGCATCCTGTTGTTAACATCCAAATTAAAATGATGTTGTCATTTTTTTCAATTATTCGCACGGAAGTTTGAAAATGCGTTAAAAGGAACAATTTCGTATTTGTACCAAAAAGGATGAATCCACCAAACTGCCCAGATATTCGCCCTATCGAAACTATCTGGGCTTTGGCGAAAGCGAAGCTGGGAAAACACATGAAACCAACGGACAGTGTTGAAAAATTTAAGAAAGATTGGCCAAAAGTGATGAAAATGGTAGGAGAAACCACTGTGCAGAAGCTTATGAGTAGTGTTAAGGGAAAAGGTAGAGAACACGCCTATCCTACGAAAAATCAAGCAAATTGAAATGGCGATGGAACGAAAAGAAATGGTTATTTACTATGTTTGGGAATTAAATAGTAAAAAATCACAGTATGGTCTTTTTTGATTGAGAAAGAAAGTGTATTTATATTTTTCGGATCAGTCTAAAGTTTTTCAACATGTAGTGTAAAGTTAAGTACTGTAGCTGTCTCAGCAGGAATTTTCCGGGATTATGTTTTTTTTTGCATTTTCCCAGAGATAATATTACTAGATCCAAATGTATAGAATTCTGTCGTCTGGATTTTGAGACAACCAAAATTAAACCAAGCTCGCAAATCTTTGGCTTTTCTTGAAAATATGGGTTTTTACAGGTATTTTATGATCATAACAGTGCCTTAATTTACTTTAATAAACGTTTTTGGTTCATTTTGAAGAGGCTTGTATCCGCTACAACCCCATTGAAAGAAGTTTAAGATAAAAATGCCGTTTCATCAATTGATGCATTTTTGTTGCCTTCGGAAGCCGAGCCGCTAGAAAGCGATAGAATGTTGGATTTCTATAGATCCCGTCCCAACTCGTCACCGGCGCTTCAAGATCACAACTACGTACCATTACGATGCCATTTGAAGACGAAGTAGATGAAGAGGACTTTGATGCACATCAAGAAGCTGTCGGGAACGAATCAGTTTCTTTTGATGAACAGCTTGAAACAAAATCGGAACCAGTGAGTCAGGATGAAACTCAAACTGTGATACACCGCACAGTGAGAAAAACGGACCCAAATTCACAGATGAGACGCCGCTGGATTTGCTGCTTGAAATAAATCATTTCTTATGAGAAATTTGCCAAACAATTGAATGGTGCTGGTTTCATTCTGCGCCGGGTCCGGGAAATTGTCCATTTTACCTCATTTACCCCTTAAAATGTGTCTTTTTTTGTTGGCACCCGTATAACTAAAAACGCTGCTGAATTTTTTGACCGCATAGAAGCATATTTCATATTAAAAACTCTTCGAAATCGAATGGTGCAGGTTTAATTCAGTTTCGAGCTCAGAAAAAGGCCAATTTTGCCCAATGTCCCCTCTAATTTGTTTTCTTGTTCGTACCCTTTCAGGTACAATCGCTGCCAGAGTTTTTGGCTTAAAAGCGCCTATCGTACGTGAAAAAGCCTGCGAAATCAAATGGTGTTGTTTCCGTTTGCCATCCGTCTTGCCCCAGTTTACCCTAATTTTGTGTGCTTCAAGTTTTTATTCATAGATTTACAATCACCGCTGAATTTTGTACATGAAGAGCACCATATCGTACGTGAAAAACACTGAGAAATCGAGTGGCGCAATTTTCAGCCTGCGGTGGGCCCGGGAAATGATCCATTTTGCCCCATTTACCCTTGAATACGTGTCTTTTTGAATTGGTATTCACAATGAGACTGCCGTTAACCTGGTCGGATTCCAAGATGTCTCATTTGGAATATAAATTACAGGACCAAAAAACAGATGCAATGGCAATGTATACCGTGAATAATTCGGAAAGCACGATTCAGCAATACGAGGACAGTTACGTTTCAGAACTCGAAGACAGTTATTCGGAATATAGCGAAGGATACAGTGATGATGAGGTCTAGCGGATTACAAAGACGTGGTGTATGAATAGTCACATACCTTAACTTGAAACCAAATACCCCTTTTTAAGAGACCCCATGTTTCTTGCAGAAAAGGCTAAAACTTCCAAAACATAAAGACTACGTTTAAGATGTTTTTCAGATACGACTGGTAAGTATTTACCAAAGGCGCATATACTTTTTAGTAGTTCTATATTTGTTTTGGCCATTTTCAGACTTCGGAGCAGCCTTCTTTTATTCGCATATTTAAGAAGATGTTGAGCAAAATAGGTCACTTTCCGGGCTCGGAACTGAGTTAAACCTGCACCATTCGATTCTCCAGAGTTTTTAATATGAAATATACTTCTATGCGGGCAAAAAATTCAGCGGCAATTGTAGTTACATGGATACCAAATCAACAAAACACATATTTAGGAGTAAATGGGGCAAAATGGATCATTTCCCGGGCCCAGTGCAGGATGAAACTGGCACCATTTAATTTCTCAGTGTGTTTCACGTACGATATGGTTCTTTTTATGTAGACAATAATTGTCTACATACGCTGAATTATTCAGCGGCGATAGTAGATATATGAATAAAAACTTAAAAACACAAAAAATTAGGGTTAAATGGGACAAAGTGGCAGATTCCCGATTCTTTAACTGAAAGAAAACAACACCATTCGATATGTTAGGCTTTTTAACGTAGGAAAGGCTTTTTGCAGTCCAAAAATTTGGCAGCGATTGTACCTGAAAAGGTACGAACAAGAAAACCGCAAAATAAAGGGGATATTGGGCAAAATATGCCACTTTCTGAGCTCGAATCTGAATTAAACCTGCACCATATGATTTCCAAGAGTTTTTAATATAAAATATGCTTCTATGTGGGCAAAAAATTCAGCGGCGTTTTTAGTTATACGGGTGCCAACTCAAAAAGACACATTTTAAGGGGTAAATGGGGTAAAATGGATTCTTATTCTTGAATTCTTGGATTCAATAATCTAGCATTATTTTAGTGATCACCTTTCGATTAAAAAACCTTAAATTGAACTGGCTCAAACAACATTGATGTTCGTGCCGCTGAAGCTTTCGAATTGCCAACAAATCAAAATGAAATTGGTAAATAGATGTTTAAGATAAAATCTAATCGATTTCGTGAAGCAAAACAATGCAAGTTTGATAGCAGAAGTACGCTGAACTGATTTAGTAAATTTATAGAGTTTGAGTTGTTTAGTGCAATACCTGTGACTAGAAATGAGAAGAAAAATTAGTATTTTCCATTTAATTGTAACTACCTTTGCTTATCTTGACAGACTGCAGTCGAGTTATTAGTACACGAGACTGAAGAAGTCTGCACATCGAGCATGAGCATGCATGAGCATGATGGACCGCCCGAAGTTGCTACTCCGTTTTTACCAGATCAGCTGTTATTACACAGAGAACCAACAGATGATGCTTGAGACTAACATACATCTTCAATGTGTAAAAACTGGTGATCTCTAACTAAGGCTATACCGGCGACGGCCACGTCCGACTGCAGCTCAAGTAAGGAAAAGGTAAGAATATGTTGACGATATGATATGATACTCGCTTTATTGGAAGCCGAGAACACCTCTGCACTTCCACGAGAAATCATTGGATAACAGGATTGGGTAGCAGCAGGGTTCGTTTCGGTTAACGATAAGCTGTCAAGTGAAATATTTGAAAATTAGTACCGTTAACCGATTTGAACCGTTTTAAACCAACAGTAAGGATGCTATTGTGGTCAATCACAAAGTGTGATTGTGGGTTTTCACTGGAAAAACAAAGTGATTTTTAATAATGTTTCTAATGTTTCTACTCCTCGCACGGAGAATACATAACATAACAATTAATGTAATGCTAAAAAGCCAATTTTGACCGGTTTAAACTAACAGTAAGGATGCTATTGGAGCCACTCATAGAGTGTGATAGTGGTATATCATTAGGAAAACAAGTCAATTCATCTCAACACCTGAGGGCCAACTTGGACCGATCTACACAAACAGTACGGATGCCGCTGCAGTCACTTAAAAAGGGACAGTGCTTTATTTGTTCCAAGATAAATAGAGTGGCCCGACGAGCATGACGAACGAATAATTTGGATCACAATTAATTATGTACTCACCACTGACTCATCTTACCCGGCGAACCACGACTTTTTATGCTCACTCGATCACTCGCGCAACGAACAATAGGCAACCGACACAATAGGGCTTTGTGCACAAATTACGTAACGCAAAAACGGGATTTTGGACTCCCTCCCCCCCCCCTATGTAACAATAAGTAACACTTGAACAGACTCCCCCTTTAATTACGTAACGCTCGCGGACCCCTCCTCCCCATTTTTCAATTGTGATAAAATCCTCACAAAAACTGTTATTGTTGTTGTTTTTATGTTTATTCTCGTTTGGGTTACCCGAAATTAGGAAAAACTGCAAAAATTAGTCAATTAATTTCATTTAAGTAACTTAAAGCTAAATTAAAGATTACCAAAAACATTGCACTCATTGTACTGCATTTATTCAGGTAACTGGATGTTCTTAAAACTGTTACAAGTAATAGTTTAAGAAGTTTTCTCAAATGTCTTTAAATTATTTAAAGTATCACAGAAGAAGTTCAAAGTTTTATTCATATAACTTCAGGGGGTTAGTTACTCTGCCATGTTGTGTTTGTGTTTCAGTGTGTCGGAAGGTGTTTTTGTGTTTCAACTCATTTGTCAATACTACAATCAAAAACTTATGCTTATTGGCAACCATGGAGCTTTTTGACGATTAATTCACGCACACTTATGCGTCATCTAAATCACATGAGTGCAAGCAAGAGGGAAACAAATCAGTGAGAAGGCCAAAAATCGATTCGTGTAAGTGATGTCAGGAATTAATTTATTTTTCATGCGGTGGCGAATGTGTTTGAAGTGTGGCGGATTGTGTTTTATGGGGTGGTAACACAAACAATATATTTCTCACCAATTGGTGATACAAATCGTCATGAGATACCTTTCGTTGAGTAAATCACATTTAAATAGTACGTCTCCATTAATCGAAATTTTAGCATTTGGTCGGAAATCAAAAGATAGACTTAATCCATTTTTCTTAAATTTTCAGATTTCTTGCACCACTTGGCCATAAATGTGTTACTAGAAATTAAAAGAAAAAATAGTATTTTCCATTTAATTCTAACTACCTTTGCTTATCTTGACAAATACGCGTATTTCGTCTACAGTGTGCAGACTTCTTCAGTGTCTCATGCTAATAACTCGACTTAGATAAGCAAAGGTAGTTGGAATTAAATGGAAAATACTAATCTTTCTTCTAATTTCTAGTTACAAGTGTTCCACTAAACAACTCAACCCCTATAGGATTCATAAATGTGTTTCTGTTATGGCCACTCCCATAAGAAACATAAGCGATTGGCCATCAAAGGAACCAGAATTTAAAACTATGGCGATAATTGGTGCAATGTTCCAGTCATGGCAAACGTTATTTGGAATACAGAAACAAAGTTTTGGCTCACTGCGGGGTAGGTTAAAGCACGGACTAAGTCCGCCACTTCAACAGGCCTGTTAGGCAAAAATGTCGTTGGTTCGAGTACCACCGTATACATGCCCTTTTCGCTCAATTTTCATAAAAAAACATCTGTTACATTTCCAATCCTGCCGCACACTAGCGGAACTATCAAAACTTTCTCTTCATATCTTTCATTCTAGCCAAAAACATTGTTGTTCACTCTTGGTGCCTCATGGTGATGAGCGAACATCTCCTTCAACATCATAATCGTTACTCCTCGCACGGAGAATACATACAATAACAATTAATGTACTCTTTATGTACCAAGCGGCTTATTCAGATCGAGAGCGCACACAACTGCTTCGAAAAAAAATAGATACCGAGCTATTCCCGATAGTAAAGGCAGTTCGCAACAAAGCATCAAACACGCTCTCACACCACCAAAAAATCAGTAGATGAAGATGTTTTTGATGCCAATCAAGAAGCCGTCGAAAAATAATCAGTTTCTTTTGATAAACAGCTCGAAACCAAATCGGAACCAGTGAGTCAGGAAGGATCTCAAACTGTGTTACAGCGGTTCCTTTCGGCAGAAACTATGGCAGATATTCGTGTTTGTTGGCAATAGCCAAAGGAAGGCTATATTCGTATACTTCGGAAAAGATATTCCACTTCATAACATGCTTGAATTCAATAATCTAGCATAATTTAAGTGACTCATACACCGCCAATGGGGCTCAATTTCAACTACTTCTATTCAATTTCACAACCTGCCGTGCTCAATACTTTCTCTTCACGTCTTTGATTCTAGCAGAAATTACTGTCCACTCCTATAGCTATATCATTGTATGTTGATAAGAAGGATATTTCCAATTTTCAAACATTTATTTCAGTATCAAAATGATCAAGTTAATTTTACAAGATATCAAATTATCGGTATATCTTACAAGACCCTTAGTAAAATTTGCAGATTTTCTTCTCGTATGGTTATGAATTGGGATCAAGAAGAATGTCTCTAGGTATCATAAGAAATCGGTCATATATATGATAAAATATACCTAACGCTCAACAGAGTTGCAAATTTCCTATCTTTTCCGCAATGAAAACACGAAAATGTTGTAGTTCAAATTATTTTAAAGCAAGAAAAGATTTTATATACAATATTCAATACTTCCATTGACTGAAATTTTATGTTCTTGGCTTCCCTTGACAGATTATGACAGCTCCAATCTGGCACCACTTGACACCCAAATTTTTTGAGTCTGCTTCTCCGTCCCCGGTGCACCCTTGTGGGGTGGCTACAAGCTAGTTTGTGCTCTATCCGGTGACCCAGGACTTCTTGAATCTGCAATTTTGATAGAAAGTGACCCTAGCTTGTAAACCTGTAAAAACAGTAAAGGATTGTAAAAGAAAGTATGGCTCTATATATTAACACAAACCAAATAGTCAACCGTAGCCCCAATTAGTCGAAATTCCATAAGTCACGACCTCATTTCTTTTCACATTTCAAGCTGAACAATGCATTAGATCCTAAGCAACATTGAGAGATTCTCTTCGGTAATAGTTAGTTTGTAAACGATTTGCTGATGTTTTTGACAAACTGGATCCTTAATTACACTCTATATTACCGTACGGTATGTTGAAAATACTTGAACATGTTTTTACATAACCGTAGAAACGCAAGGAGAAAGTCGACGAAGATAGTCTCTTAATGTTTCTTAAGACCGAATGCATTGTTTAGCTTGATTTGTTGCCTTTACATGAAAGTCAAACTACAATTCTCGAGTACTTTTTCAAAAGGACGTAAGTAACAAAATGTAAACAAACGCGTTGTTCGTGGCATGTTATTAAAAAATCATGTATATATGCGCACATTTGATAAACTTTCTGATGGATTATCTCTGAAAGTTTTTACTAACTTTTTACAAAACGGTGTAAAATCACTTTTGCACTTTTTGGAAATAATGTACATACGCCGCTTCTGTTGAAAAGTAACTTGCGAATCATTGTTAAATCATTTGAATGCCTCTTAACGACGCGTAAGTAAAAGGCTTTATACCTCAAGGTTAAAAATGTTGATTTTGTTTAGTAAATATTGATATTTTTAGCAAAGATATTTTTCCACCGTTTTGTTGCTGAAAAAACTAATACGTCATTTTTATAATTTCGACGTATCTTTGTGAAATATGACAACTTGACGTAACATTTCGACGTATCAACATTGTCATTCGCAGAATGACGTATCATTTTGACGCAAGTAACATGCCATCTATCATACTGAATTATCAAAATGACGTATAATCTTTTTCTATTGCAGACCGTTGTAAGAAACATTTTTCAAAATGAAACTTGAATTTTCACTCCTGGTGTAATTTTTAAGCACAGTGATGTAATATCTTTGACCAATGTGTCATTTAGTGGAATTTAATTGGGATAAACATTTCCGGTTTTCAAATAGAAATAAAAATAAACTCAAAAAAGTTCAATGCTGATTTTCTCATTTTCGTCCAAATGTTACTTACGTCCATTTGAAAAAGTACTCGAGAATTACAAAAAAAAAAACGCCACCTAACAAATCTTCATCACATTGGGCATATGATTCTCTCTTCGCTACTGGCATACAAGGTAATAGAATTATCAAAGCAGCTTCTGAAAAACTTCCCCATACCTCACAACCAAAACAAGCAATGACAAATGTGAACCGCTTAGTTTCTTTTTAATAATCTATCTTTAAATACTAACGGCCTTCCCCAATTTCAGACCCGGCGAATGAGTTGATGAATGAGTTTCAACGTAGACAATAATTTTCGTTGTATCAATCATGTTGATGGCAAAAGATCGGTCACGATCTTCTCCCCGAATTGGCGAAGTAAAAAGCAAAAGGCACAAAAAGTATTGCGTGTGGAGCACCTCGCGGCGGTTGGTGCGGAATTCGGATAAAAAGAGAAGCATCTCAAGGTTGGGAAATAAAGTGTAATTGAATTCAACTGGTCATATCAACAGGTGCAACTAGCAGTTTAGCAAATTGACTTTGGTTACATCAGTATGCATAATGGCCGTGATGGTTGTTGTAGCCAAGGAGTTGGGCACCAGCAGAAACTGGGGCATAGTTGAAGCCACGGGTAGCCAGGACTGGAGTTTCGATGGCATGAGAGGCATAGGTGTTCTGTTGGTACAGCTGTGGCTGGGCGAGGGCAACGGTCTTGGTGGCTAGTGGAGCGGCATAAGCGGAATGTCCATAGTTTCCGTATGACAGGGTTGGAGCGTAGCTGTTGTGGCCATACGAGTAAGCTTGAGCGGCATAGGTGCCGGTGAATGGGGTGGTGGTGTAAGCTTGGTTAGGGACAGATAGCACTGGAGCAGCGAGGGCGTATCCGTTGTGAGCTGGAGCGGTATATGGCAGAGAGGGGCCATGATGACGAGTAACGGTGCTGTAGCTCACGGCTGGAGCAGACGAGTAGTAAGCAGCCGCCGCTGGGACTGCGTAAGATTGTTCTACTCCGGCGTATCCGGCGCTGGCATATGCCAAGGCTGTGATTAGGAGGATAATCTGTGGAATAATTAAAATTTAGAAAATACTAAAGTACTCGAAGAAATTTTGCGACCACCTACCTTGAACATCTTGATTCGATTTGTTGAGGTTGTTACTGGAAGAGTTTGGCTGGAACAATGGTACGGTTTGCAGTTTTTGGCAATATATTTATAGTGCAATGTTCGAACAATCGGTCACCGAACGACTCATCAAAATAAAACAGAGCAATAAATGCAATCAGCCTCGTGTTTTCGTGCGTACAACCTCTAGACTTTGATGCATCCGCTCAGTTACCAGTTTATAGTTATCGAAATCACCTATCACTAACGTCTATTTTTACGTTACATATACATAAGTTCATGGCAAACCGAACACTTTTTAAAATAGAATAAATTATTATCTTTCCGGAAGGCACGGAAACATTCAGTGATTTAATCAAGTGGAAGTTCCTTGAAATTGGAATAGAATTGTTATTTTTGTACAAGGCTTTATGATTGCGTTTTGTTTCATATAGGTTGAGACAGCTCAAATCATTGCAAAAATAAATTGATTATCTTTTCAATAGGTAGTGGGAAATAATAGAAAGAAATAATGCTGTAATATTTATATGAAGAAGCTGTTCAGAATTTAGTTAACGTGCATTAATCTTTAATTTAAAATTGAAGTTGTACAGGGTGTCTCACAATAGGTGTCACTAAAACAAAAGGGGATTACATCAAAACAAATCAACCAAATCATAGCATCTTTTTTCATTTGAAGGATACATGTTATAGAAATAAACCATATTAATTCAATTTGAATCTCTCGCCCTTTTCTTTGATAACTTTGCGCAAACGTTGTGTAAGTCCCAAGTATCAACCAAATGTTTCTTCAATCGATCTAAAGTAATCCATTTCGTAGGGCCTATATGTTGAAGCATATAACCCCAAACAAAGTAGTCAAGTGGGTTGAGATTCGGTGAATCACTTGTGATGAAATCGGGCAAATTTTCCGCGCCTTTGCCTTGTAAGCTGGAGCTGAGTCCTGTCGAAAACAATATGGCGAATTCCCATACAGCGTGAAGCATGAGGAACCAGATGGTACTTACCCTATTACTATTAATGTATAGCTATCACGTATAGTTTGAGTAGTATTTGGATCTGGTATCAATTCCAGTCGACACCGTTGGCATTTTCTGAGACGAAGACCCTCTGATCACGTCTATGCTTTGAAAGGGAAGTAAAGCCGTTGGTCCCGGCCTATGTGTTGATGGGTTCGATATGATGTCCAGGTGTCGGAATCTTCTTCCTGGCGTCGAGGGAAAATAAACAAATAAAAAAAAATTGAGTAGTAAATCTATGATATCAACAGCAGTAGACTATGTTTTTAATTTATGTAAGTTTGGGGAGAACAACTTGTGTATCTGAAATATTTATGCTATTTACATCTGCTGTAGACGTTTTAGTTCATTCGAGACGGGGTATCTGGATGAGTAACACCCCGTTCACACTACAATTTATATTACGTAATATAGAGTATCTTCATATCAAATGCCATTCATGTTATTTCCAGTGAAAACTAGATGTATAGTTGCTGATATCGAGATACTGTAAATCACGTAATATAGGTTTTAGTACGAACGGGGTGTAATACGTATCTCTTTGTTACTGTGTCAATAAATTCCAAGAAGTGTGCTAAAGATTGTGTCTTGATCCGGAGTATCACATCTGGTGGCAAACAGGTGGAACTAGCAATTCATCAGCACATGAAATGTTAGGAACGTTATTGAAATATTATATGTTTCTATCAATAGATAATGTTGGAATAAAGCATTCAGTGTGCATTTCAAAAGAATCTGTTTTCTTCAATTTTTAGGAATTGTTTGAATTTTACCGAACAGATTAAGTGTAGATATACCAATTTAGCTTCATTTGACGAGTCAATCCTTCGAAGGCAAGAAGCCACGGTTGATGATGATGATGATGATGTGTGAACTACTAATAAAAGTAAGGCAACTGCCTATAGCTGCGGACTTTTTTAATCAAACGATTTAATCAATGTTGTACTGTGGTAAATGTTAACCCACTCTTCCTATCCAAATCGCTTCAATTGGGTGCTCTGATGGTCCCTCCCTTCATTCCAACATATCATATTACAGTATGTAATTTTTTTTTTGTCAAGCCTTACTCCCAATTCGAAATTTTCCTACTGTTCAGTTCAAAAGTAAGTTGTTCATTTTAATGTTTTTATAAAATTTATTCAATTTTAAGTGCCATCAAATTCACATGATATTTTTACTCCTTCCAAAAACTATAATCAATAAAACGATAGTAAAAATTCCCAAAAAATGTTTATCCACTTCGTAACTAAATAATATCATAAAGTTATTCAAAATTTTGTGTGACCACCCATAGCTTCAATTATAGCTTGGCTGCTTCAGGGCATTGATTCAAAAAGCATAGCAGTCGTTTCTGGTGTGGTTTTGTCCCATTCAGTTGTAATTACTTGTCATAATTGCTGAATGCTTGTTGGATGTTGCTCTTGAATCATAATTTTCAAAATACACCACAGATTTTCTATTGGGTTCAGTCAAGTGACTGTGTTGGCCACTCCAAAACATCGATTTTTCGTTTGTTGAACCATTGTGATACCAGTTTTGACGTACTTTTTGGGTTCCCATCGTGCTGCAATGTGTATCTTCAACCCATTATCAGTTTTCAGACGATTGCTGGAAGTTTTCGCTTCAATATGTTCAGTTAAAAATCCTTTAGTCAGTCAATGAATTCAAGCTCAGCAACACCAGACGAAGCCATCGAGCACTAAATCATGACCCTACCTACATAGACAACGAAAAAGCTGGTTGAGTTATTTGACAATTAATGATGTTGGAAGAATTTACCTCTACCATGTTTGACTTTCGGCCTTAAACACTCTTTTTCCAAGCTTTCACCGATCTTCCGCCATTTTTTTGTGATACCATCAGACCCAAATAGCATTATTTTACACTCATCAGACAAGTCATCAATTGTCCATGAAATGTGCTCTTCAGCCGATTTTTATATGTTTTTCGCGGATAACCATGACTTCTTAAGTGCCACTCTGCCCTTAAGATCATGTCAATGAAGACGATTTCACACTGTTTGAGGTGTCACATGAATTGCAAACTCATTTTTTATTTGTTTTGCAACTTTGGGAGGTGATAACCCTCCCCAGTTTTGCTTAACTTTGTTTACGATAGCCCTGCCAATCCGAGGATTTGTCTTCGATGGACATCCTGATCGTGCCCCTGGTGCGATGGGACCGCATTTTTTTTAACATTTGAACTACTTTAGCGACCGTATCTTTACGAACTAGTACAATATCAGCAATTGTACCATAGCTTTTACCGGACTTATGATGTTCTATTATCAATTTTCGGACACTTAACGAAATTTGTGGGTTAATAGGCTTTTTAAAACGAAGTAACTCACTTTGGTATACAAATGCACCAAACGGCGGAATGTGCGCTGTTTGCAATGTTTGCATTTGTAAAGTGACAGGTACCGCCTAATACACTCTAAAGTATTACTAACTATATACAGGTGGTTAAACTTGTTTTGTGTATTTTATTCTATCGTTTCACTGATCGCCCCATAGTTTCCCAAAGGAAAAAAAATCATGTAAATTTGATGACAAAATGCTAAGCACATAAAACTGAATAAACCATTTAACAACATTCATTCAAACAGCTCCCATTTCAGCCGCAAAACAGGAAAATTGCGATTTGTCGATAGGAGTGGATAACATTTGAAGAAATCAATATGGCTTTGTTACCTTGAATTTGAAAACATTTTACTTTGAAGATTGTGTTTGACAATTTGGCTGTAGGGTTCAGATGGTCGTCTCGGTGTTTCTGCTTTTAAAGAGCTGACCTTAGTAGCGCATATCGAGACTAACACTGTGCTTTTTTTGGACCAAAGCAGCACGATTCCTTTGAAATGAGGTCTTCAAGATGGCACCGTAAAGAACGTCTGGAGGATTACGAGAGCCGTTGCCAAACTTCTAATACGAGCAAGCAAAGAAGCGCGATTTCGGTAAAACTGCAGCGGAAAGCCGAGGTTTTCGTATTATTGACTGTCAGGAACGGGAGACAACCAGGGATGTTGCTCGGGACTTGACGGTTCGTAACTGCCGGGGGCGTTGGACCACGGTATCAGGTGGTGACCAAGGGGTTCCGCACCAGAGGATTAATTTAGCTTGGGGTCTAAGAGTTTGAAGTTTGTATCTTTATTTTTTCAATGTTGTACATGGATTGAATTTTTCACTTGTTTGTTTCGCAACGGCCACCTACGCTCGCTCGTGCGTTCCGTTGCTAGCGGTAACATTCTCCGGGGCAGGAACAGAATTGGCCTTGAGTAGAATAATCTTACTGATCGGTTTGGTGAATCTTGATCTTGATGTTGTCACTACGATGGTACAGATTTTTCGATCTGGTCCGCGAAACTCCTTCTCGAATAATCCCTTTGGCCAGCATCCATTTTCTTCTCTACCATCTTCGGCGGTGCCGCACCAACCATACCGTTAACCATAATCGAAGTCCTCTTGGTGATTCTTTCTCATCTTCATCGTGGAAGCCTTCTCTGAAACAACTCAAAATCATCGATAACTTTGACATCTATACCTGCTTTAAAGTAACCTTACTGCTGTTCAAAATCGGCGACTTATCTTTCGGCTTGATGAAGCTAATTCGTCCTCCCATTTCCTCCTCGTCTTCCTGTTCTTCTCGATCGCTGACCACTGGTCTGACGTCCGTTTCATCGTTTTTCTCATTGAACAACGTTAGTTTCGGTTGCGTTGGTTTAGGCCTTATCGACGTCCTAATTTCCGGAACATTCCTTATAATTTGCGGCAACGGTGCCGATTCTATCCTACTCACCTTAACGGGCTCATGATTTTCAACTCTTCCATTCGCGGCCACGGTGGCATTCAATCCATCCACATTTGTCATGAGAGTGAAAAAATTTGATCCTGCCCAGTTTCGGTTGAACCTGCTCGACCCTATTTGGAGTACTCATCACCAGACTGGAACTTAACCAACACAAAATGTAATTGTTTTTTTTTTAGCACAGCCGCTTCATCTGCAGCTGCTTTTCGCCGGAACCCTTCAGCGGTGGTGAGGTGGACGATGTTAGCTCCCTTGCTCGTTTCGTTCCATCATAATCTGGTATACGTTTTCAGGTGTGGCTAGCAGGGCTACCACGGCCTTGCGGGCTTTTCCCTGTGGGGCTTTGTTGAGTATTTTCAAGTTGTCAGCATTACTTAATTTCAGCTCTTTTGACGAAGTTTCGTACACGTTCAGGAAAATCGGCCAATCCATGACGTGGCCGGAAAATGATGGCAGTTCTTTCACCTTTCCGACCTTGCAACGCTTCGAAAGCTTGGGGCAGAAGCTCAGCCATTCCATTAGGAGCAGCAAAGGATTCAGGAACAGGTTGACATCGAGGTTGACGCTCTGGCTCACTAATCGGTCTGACGTTGGATTCCAAATCGTCATTCTGGTTTACCCAGGCTTGAACACGACCCATTGAATTGCAGATAGTGGCCTCAGAACGCGATCGCAGCTCGCATATTTGAATTTCACGTTCTCTGCGCTTCTTCATATATTTGGTTTTTATCTGCTCCCTTTTCAGTTCAAGATCCTTTTGTATTCTGAGCTCTTTCAAACGTTGCTCAGCTAAAATCCGATCTTGCTTCAAAGAGGCTTCCAGTTCTTCTTCCTCGATGAGATTGGCTTACTCCAACGCTCTGAGCTGGCTCTGCGTCTTATTTACTCCAGATGCTCTTGACAATCTTGAACGTTGACCAACGGTATGGACGGACACTACGCTTCTAGCTTCCGTTTGTCGATTGTTGGCACCCGCTACCGAAGTAGGAGCATGTTGACCAGGTTCGTTGGACTAGAGTATTTGGCCAACTCTTGCCAGAGGCGTACGTAACATTTTACTGTGCCCCGAACCAGGAAAATTCACAGACGAAATTTTCAAAACGTTTAGGCACAGTACCTGTATTACAGCGTCTTGGGCGATGTGGACCTTTTCCCATATAAACTGGGTGAACGGTTCTTGCTATCGATGTGCTAAGAAGTCTTATTACGGGAATCACTGACATTGTCCAACTTGTAACACACAATTTGATAAACTGCAATAAGTTGGGTCACTTTGTACGCCTGTGCCGTTCGGCAATAAAATGTAAATATGGTGAACTACATTCCTAAGCTAGGGGTAAGAAGGCAAATTTGGTTAACGTACGTGCGATCACGGAGGCACAAGATCGGACTGAGTTATAGAGTTTCGCTTGTAACATCGGTAATGGTGATGAATTTATTTGATTCTTATCAATAAAAATATGATCGATGATACCACTTGACGAGGCATAAGGCGTGTCCACGTTAAATTTCGGACACTTTTCTTTCAGTGTAGATTTTGAATTATTTCACGGACCGTTGAAAATCTCCACTTTATTTCGTGCTACAACATGTTTACATTATTGTTACGTTCAGTAATATGGCGTCAGATCAAGTGGGAGTGCGCAAATGCATTTTGTACGAATGGTAGCAAAATCCGAATTTATCGGTACGCTATCTTGCCAAGAAACTAAAACTACCGAAAAGTACTGTGTTTTGTGTTTTCAAATCGTTTGACCAGCGCTGGACTGTAGATTGAAAGGTTGGAAGTGAATTTTTTTTGAAAAGTATGCTCTTGAAAAATGGAAAAGAAGGTGACAGCCATTATTGAGAAAAACCACAATCTATCTGTGCGAAATGTGTCTCGGAAAGTTGGGAAGTCGGAATCATACGTACAGCAAGTGAAGCAGAGCCAGAAATTGAAGGCGTATAAAGTGGAAAAGGTGCCCAGCCGTGATGACAAGCAAAATGTCACTGCAAAAAGTCGTACTAAAGAGCTTTAGACCAATTTTTTGCAAACATTTTCTTGTATTGTTTTGGCCTGATTTGGCTTCTTGTTACTATTCGAAATCCGTAAGGGAATGGTATAAGGTTCAAGAGGCCAGATACATGCCAAAAACAATCAATCCACCAAACTGACTAGAACTTTGCCCAATAGAGAAGTACTGGGCTCTAGTTTAGCGGAACTAAGAAGAAAGCAAATGGTACCGATGATTTCAAGAGAAGATGGAAAATCGTCATGGCGGGGGTATCTGAGGATACCGTACGTAACCTGATGGCGGGCCTACCACAGAAAGGTCGAGAATTTGTCAGAAAAAAGGATTAATATCTTCATAAACTGTTTCTAATGTAGATACAACTCTGTTATTGTCAAATAAACAATCGGTTTTGTAGAATAATTTGTTTGCTGCTATTATTTTGGTTTCCGAAATTGAACGTGGATAGGCTTTACTAGCGCAAGGAGTCGTAAACTGGAATCCAAAAAACATTCCGAATACAGCTTTGTGTGGTTACGGTCGAGATGCAAAACCATTTGTTGTGTCTCATGTGCTCACATCAGTGATCGCTGTTGTTGGATGGAGAAAGTCGTAAGCAAGAAACATTATTTTATGATGTCAATGGAGGTTCTAAAACATTGCTTGGGAAATATACATTAATACTCTTAGATGTTCTAAAGATTGGACTTACTGCCTTGGCTCTAACATGAATGAAGCATATGGAGCTTAGAATCCATGTGAATCTCGTCGTACATCAGGTGAATTAAAGAAAAATTGGAGCAATTTAATGGCTGACATCATCAAATCAGTGGTAACGGGTGTCCACTAAATAATGAGAACGAAAAGAATGGGTCAGGAAAAAAATACCAGTGAAGTTTTGTTCAAACTGATTTATTTTATTAAAAGGGTCAACTTAAATCTTCAAACTAAGTTTAGTGAATATTGTCATATGGTCCGTGGTCCGCCGTGCGGCGCAGCTTAGTCGTTATGCTGGAACATGACCGTTGGACGGCAGCCACATCGATTTTTCGGATGCAGCTTTTGATCCTGTTGGTAAGTTGCTTGGTGTTCTTGGCCTTCCAATTATCCTTGTATACCATGGAGCTCAAAAGACCGAAGAAATCCTCGATAGGACGGCACTGTGGCAAATTTGTCGGATTCCGGTCTTTTGGGACATATGGTATATTTTGGCTCTCCAAAAACGCTAGCGTTTTTTTTGCGTAGTGCGATGATGCCTTGTCCGGTCAAAACACGTATTTGCCATCCGAGTGATGTTGTTTAAGAAATGGGATGAGTATTTTCTGCAAACACTCTCTTTGGTACACCTCCTGGTTGATGGCCAAACCGCTTGGTTTGAACCACGGCTTCGAAATACCCTTATCGGATATTACGATGTATAACATAACCTTCGATTCAAATTTGTGCTTGAACTTATACATTACTTTTGGAGGAGTAGTAGATTTGTCCTTAGTGTAGAATCGGTCGTTTCCCGGTATCTGAGACTTCGAAAGAGGAAAGTAGCTTTCGTCGTCCAGAACGAAAGATTTTCCGCCGTAATTCCGAGTCATCCAGCGGCATTGGGATTTCACGGTTTGAATCTGCTCATCTGTGTACTCTGGGGATCTGGTTTTCTTTCTACACACTATTCCTTCTTTCTTTAGCGTCTTGCAGATGAGTGACTTCGAACAATGGAACTTTCGGGCTGCTTCCCGTTGACTTACCGAATCCTTGTTGTTGAACATGCTGCGCAGCGAGCGGAGCGTTTTCTCATTCATTATTTTCGCTGGACGGCCGCAACCTTTCTTCCGGGTTACTCTCATGCATGCCAGGATACGGTATACGGTGGATACCGGAACTTTTTCACGACAAAAATGGTCCACCGTGTATTTTTTTCCACGATCTTCGTTCGCTTGAAAGAATTGTACAACGCGCGCGCGCAGTTCTTCCTGTTTCGACGGCGTGCTGAACACGACTGAACATGTTAGAGTGAAATAAGAGTGTATGAAAATTTTCTGGAGAGTGCAACGATTCATTCATCTAAAGTGACATTTTTATGCGGCCGTTTTTGTGCTGATGGAAAAGTATTGAAATCATTCTCATTTTTTAGTGGACACCCGTTAAAAGCAACACCATGGGTCTCTTCTTTGGCAGTTAGTGTCAAATATCATGGAGAAGTACACCTGTGTGTCGACATGCAACATGCTAATCAGGCCATCATGAGAGAACATTATATGATGCCCACTTTCGAGAGTTTTCTGCAACGGTTAAAGTCATCCCGTTTCGTCAGCCGTCTGGATATTAGAGACGTTTTTGACAAGGTAGATCACAAACTAATCGAAGTTATTTTTTCTCCATCTTCCACACCATGCGCTCGCATTGGACGTTGGGTATTGACTCTACAATTCGTTACGTTCAAGGTAAAGTATCGTGAAGGAAGCGGAAATATCACCGATTGTTCACCGATTAGTTCATTTTGATGAGGCTGAAGACTACGACGAGGATAGGAAATTTATAGTAACGTTTGCGTTAAAAAAATGGATAAAAATTGAGGATTTTTCAAGGATTCACTGACAAAACTACCCATGCAGCATCAATCATAGTAACCCATGATTCAGCAGACAAAATTTGACAGCTCCATCGGTCGAAATCTAACCGTGATGGCAAAAACAGTGAAGCAACTCCGTTCAGAAGTGTGCGCGTTCAAAGAACGGCACCCCGCCGCGTCGAAAACGGACATCGTGTGGCACTTTGTGGACGCTGGATATGCCCGTTCCGGCATCTACCATATCTTTTTAACTTTTAGACCACAATCAGAGCATCGAAAGAAAGCCCGGTTCTGGACGGCCGACGACCCTGAGCGACAAGAAGCTCCAAAGGATGCTGAAGAGGAAGACCGAGGGAAAAGTGGCTACTTCTCGGGGTGCGCTTGGCCGGGAGGTCGGTTCAACCGACCAAACAGTGAAAAAGTACCTGGTGAGCACATGCATACATACATGTCAGGAAGCGGCAGTCGTGTCCATGGGTTTCGGATCTGCAGGCAATGACGCAGCGGCAGCGGTGGTGAAGGACGACGAGACCCATTTCACCCTGGATGGCTACGACTGACAGGGCACTTCGTATTTTACATCCCTCACAAAGGAAGCGAGCTGCGAAGTTCATTTCACACACCCAGTTCTTCAAGAAGGTGCTACTGTGGCTGACAATCAGCGAGAAGTGGATTTCAAAGCCGCTCTTCTTTCGCTCCGGACTGGCCGTGAACGGGGAAATTTATAATTTTGCCTTTCCTTTCAGTTTGGGGCTTTGTGCACCTTGTAAACATGTAACCCAGCACGCTTCATGGTTCTCTACACAAAACCGACTGAAACCTTGGACTTTTCAGCGACATCTCGAGAAGACATGGTTGAACGGTCTGGCCATTTTACTGTCCATTAGACCAGTTTTACGACCACTTCCTTCCTTCCTTCCTTCCTTCGGGCACTCAGACGCTCCTCAAAGGTTGCAGAGTGAATTATCATGTTGTCATTTTCGAAGGGCCAATAAATCATATGTGAAAATAGAAGTTGTTAAGTGAGGTTTTTTAATTTTGGGATTGAAAATTATCCACATTTTAGTTAACATTCAATAGCTTTCTGTAGAATTGAAGTTGTATAAATATGCTCACTATAACTGTATAAATATGCCTAAATGAGATTGACTAGAGTTCAATTATTACCTCTTGCGCAGCTATCAAGTAAACCGTGTGGGGGAAATCATTTCCAATGTTGAAATCACATTTTTAGGTTGTTGATTTAATTTTATGGTTCCATATGCCAATTATTTTCTATTATTCTAGTTTCATGTTTTGTTTGCTGTCTTTGCTTATGCCAGCACAGGACCATTTGATAGAATTTTCCCAGGATCATACACTTCTCAAGTACTGGACAATTATTCAGCTCCTCCTGCCATAATTTATAGTTCCATTTCCCAACATCCGAGGCCTACTCAACCCTGTCAAACGAATACTCCCATTCCCACGCTTATGTTGGTTTTATCTGCAACCAGTAATTATGTTTCCGAGCAGCCCCACACCTCCCTACTGTCTGCTCACAAGCACACCGTCAACCATATTCCATTCCAAATGTCCACACCTACCGCTACGGCTATTCTACTCCATCACTCAACATCATCTACGGCCACCATGCCTATAAATTTCCTAATCGGTCTTGACCAGACAACCAGTTTGTAGATAATAAAAATCGTGCAAGCAAATAAAAATCTAATTCTACAAATATCACATCCGGAAGTGACCTACTAAGTGCCCGTTTGCTTCCACCGCTGTGAAATAAAAATTGAGATTTTACAAACTAGCTTACCTTCATCGCACCATCCAAAAGAGCCAAGCTGACACGACACGTACCGTCATCTCCTCCGAGTCACGACAAACATTGTAAACGGAAGTAATTCGGCACTCTCATTTCGAGACACGCCACGCGCGCACTTCTCGCACCGACATTCGATTAATCTCAATGCCAGACAAACATCTCACCATCTAGATTAGCCAGATTCCGCTGGTGCCACTGCCACAGCCACAGCCCCACAGCTGCTACTCCGAGGCACAAGTCTAAATCCAATTTGCTCGGGAGATCTTGAGACGGTCCATGGTCCTAATCAAATTGTGATCAATTTTACGAGCTACGAGGTGGTACTCACTTCACGTAAGCACCAATATGTATGAAGTCACCGCCTGCGGCAACGGATGTTTTGCGATGCGAACTCGAGCGGCCAGATGGTCTGGGAAGGGAGGAGCAAAAAGCCCTGCAGCCGGTTTTTCGCGCGGGCATAAAAATTGCCACAATTGGCTGTCGAGTCGATTTGTGTAAAATTGTGCTAATGAGTCCGGTTTTCTATGGCGACCTTCATGCCGGATTCACCATGCGATCGATCTCGATGGCATGATGAGTTTTGCTGCGAATTAGCTGCGAAAGGACATGACTGCCTACTGGTTCGGAGCAGCAGGTTGCAGGTCGTTTGGGGATGTAAATTTATGACCCGAGTCGGTTCCAAGAACGGGCCGCTTGGAAGCATGGTCATTAGCGACGACTGTTCTAATGAATCCTGGGGAAATCTTTCCCAGTAACGAGGGGGTGCTTCGGTTCTTTTTAAGGCGATACTTTGTGAATAAAATGGGACTGGTTAGATTCTCCATTGGCATTTAGAAAATTGATTAATGGGCTGTACCTTATGCAAATGTGTTGTTAGAGTGCTTGAGTTATGACTCGTGCTTGGGCAAGCATTTTTCGAGACCATTAATTAGCGGTATTCAGCTAACATTGTCAATGGGATAAATTCAGTTGGATTTACATTAAATTCTTCTAAAAGGGCTTGATGTAAAGAATTCTGATTCGAATTTGTCAAGAGCTCAATATAACTTTTGAAACATCTGGTTATATAATTTATTTGATCTCTTCCAATCATATCCTGTTATAAATTCACCACGCTCGAGACTAATCGAGTTCTACTGGACCTCAATCAGGTCCGATCAAAACAAGGCACCAACACTAAAATGCCACACATAGATAATCAATCGGAAACTTTGCGTGCCTCTACCAAGTGGTGGATAGAAGTCAACAAATTTAAACAAATTGAAAACAACTAAATTGTGTTTGACGTTTAAAGTAGATCTACTGTTGTCGAAAAACGAGTATGATTCACAAAGCTTATTTTTAGAATCTTAGATCACTTTTATGGACAAAACTGGTTGGCAGTGATTTTATGGAGCCAGGCATTCTAACTAGAAGAAAAGGTGTGCTTCAGTCTAATTGGTGGTTCTGTTCTTATGATATATTAACAGGAAGCGAATCAGTGGAAAGGGAAATCGGTTGGATGAATGGTAGCTATAAATCATTAATCATTTTTATTTTTATGATGGTTTTATGATACCTATTTTTCGGAGATCAAATAACATACAAAATAGGATAACCAACCAAAACAAAAATGCTTTGTTGCACATCCATGCATAAATATTACTTCAGTTATTTTTCTTCATTTTTAATGTAAATATGCAATTTCTTTGTGATATCCGCCATCAAACGTTGCACACAGAACCAATAGAGATGACTAACAGACATCTTCATGGGACTAAAATACATCCTCAATGTGCAAAAAAAAAAAATGATGGTATTAAAATTAGGCAAGAACAACGCAGGCTCCATCAAAATGCAGTTCAAATAAGTAAAGGGTTGAAGTTTGTTAACGTGTCTGCTGGGTTTTACCCGTTCAGTTTTGTCGAAGGATTTTATACGATGACTGTTGATGGCGGCTTCGTTGGTTGCACTAAGTTGCCCCGTCGGTCCGCCGGACTGGGTGGGTGAAACATGGTAAAGCGCGCTGACGTTCACCACGGTCGACGTTCATGGCTGGCTACCGAGGGGTTCGAACCTGAGCGTAGTGTACGTTCATGGGGTCCGCCACGGTAGAGGCCACCGGGTGTGCAGGTGTGCACTACGGTCTGCTGCTCCACCCCTGTCGGCGCGGCGAAGCAGCCAGGCGTGCAGCAGCCAGTGGTCGGGTTCTCCACCCCTCCCAGCGTGGCTTGGTTACTATTGACCTCCTTGAGATTCAACTTTTACTTTAACTTTAATATTTAGATATTTGGTTTAAGTTCAACTTAGTTCATACAATTCGATTTAATATAGGTTTTAGATTCAACTAGTCCTAATTAATTAAAGTATCAATCATTCCGGCCACCTTGAACTAACTTGGTTGGTTCAACACCTTCTACAGATTTGAACACTACTTCTCCTTCCTACTCTCGGACTTTATATCTTCTACGGCTCGTTTCGGTTTGGACTCGAACACGTGACTGGTAGGCAATGCGAGCATCAGGGTCACGCAAGTCGAGGCGGAGAATTTGCATCTAATTCGTAACATCGTAAATCCCAACATGCCGGACCCGTAAGTGACCGCCCGAGGTTGCTACTCCGTTATTGCCAGATCAGATGTTATTACACAGAAAACCAACAGATGATGCTTGGGACTAACATACATCTTCAATGTGTAAAAACTGGTGATCTCAAACTAAGGCAATACCGGCGCCGACCCCGTCCGAATGCAGGTCAATTGAGGAAAGGGTAGGAATATGTTGACGTGATACTCGCTTTATAGGAAGCCACGGAATCCACTGCATTTCGACGAAAAATCACTGGGATTTTGGATAACAGGATTGGCTAGCATCAGGGTTCGTTTTGGTTAACGGTAAGCTGTGAAGTGAAATATTTGAAAATTAGTGCCGATATCCGGTTTGCACCGATTTAAATCAACAGTAAGGATGCTATTGGGGCCACTCACAAAGTGTGATTGTGGTTTTTCATTGGGAATACAAAGTAATTATTTAATAATGCCGAAAAGCCGATTTTGACCGGTTTAAACCAATAGTAGGGATGCTATTGGGGCCACTCACAGAGTGTGATAGTGGTACTTCATTAGGAAAATAAGTCAATTCATCTCAACGCCTGAGAGCCAACTTGGACCGATCTACACCAACAGTACAGATGCCGCTGTAGTCACTTAAAAAAATGGGACAGTGGATTATTTGTTCCAAGATACGGTGGCCCGATGAACATGACGAACGAATAATTTGGATCACATTTAAATATGTACTCACCACGGACCCATCTTACCCAGCGAACCACGAATTTTCATGCTCACTCGATCACTCGCGCAACGGACAGTAGGCAACCGAAACAATAGACAAAACGCTACGCCCGATAACAATAAATTTCGGAACGAAGTGACGACACAGCCGATTCTACTAATTTAACTGATGCTCGACGCAAAACTATTAAAAATAAATTTTATTAATTTAAATACAATGGGTAACAATTACCTGTCCTGCTCCATGTCCTTGATAGCACTTACTCCCTCACGAGTCGCCTGTACCCAACTCCGCATGTGCCCCTCCAGTTTCTCACTCTCTCTTGACGCTTTCGGGGCACTTGAACATAAGCTGGTTCTTCACGGTTGATCAACTTTCATGTTGAATCTTTTCCAGAACTGCATAGCTGCAAACACTTTATGCTATGAAACATGAACTTTTGCATATTACAAAAAAAAAGAACAAACCGGCCTACCTCGATTATTTACGACGCTAAATCACATATCCAAGCGGTTTAATTTTTTCATGTGAACGATCACACACGAGAAGGAACAATACGTTACCGAAACAATGAATACCGCGCGACGACGCCATTGAACACAGACTCTCGCCACCGAACAATAAATAACCAGAACAATAGAAGCTATGGACGATTGCGCATTATGCAATTGCGCTATGCCCGATAACTAAACCGACACCAAGGTTATGCGACGCATATGATAGACTAATACTGTAAATCACAATTAAATAGATAATCAATCATGACCCACACCACAGGACCACCACACCCGCCGTTCCATCATATCTCTTTCTTTTCATTGGGAACTAGTTATGGTGTTATGGCGAGTATAGTAAACCATGGGTGTGTGTTCAGAACCAACTATCCAATCAATAATGATTTTCACCAACAGCACCATCATATATCATCAGGAAGCAGGTTTACATTTTATTTGCCACTTAAGCCACCGAACAATAAATAACTTTAAGAATAGATAGTGCGACCGTTCTCCGCCGATGCTCGAAGCAGACCTTCCTTTTATCGTGCAATAATTTTTTTTTGCATAAACCTCATTTTGAAGATGTGTGCGTGTAAAATCATGCCTATATTTTGATTTTGAGAATAGAACATCAGTTATCAAAATGTCTTCGAAGGAAGATAAGCAACGCATCAAAATTTTGCACCTGCATAGCGAAAATCCAAACTACTCTCACGCCGAATTGGAGGAATTGTTAAATGTGGCTAAATCAACTGTTACTAACGTATTGGTAAAAGTGTTCGGTGAACGTTTGTCGACAGACAGGAAAGCTGGATCGGGGGGAATCGAAAGCCGGAGGCCACAGCGACGACTAAAAGAGTTGCCCGCTGTTTCGGGCGGAATATGATGTCGAAAAAAAGCTGGCAGTGGCGCCTTCAACCGTGGATAGAGCTTAAACACGAGCTGGAATGTCAACTTACAAGACAGTGGTGACTTCAAATCGCGACGGTAAACAAAACACGTCAGCCAAAGCATTGCGATGGTGATTGCGTGGTACAAGACGGTGAAACTTACGTCAAAGCAGACTTTAAACAGCTTCCTGGACAGGAATTTTATTATTTTATTTTCAAGCACATTAAACTGTCAAAGTTTGCGAAGAAATATCTAGTGTGGTAGGCCATCTTTACTTGTGGCTCGAGGAGCAACGTTTAAATTGCGACCGGAACCATCAACAAGGAAATTTATCTGAGCGAGTGCCTACAAAAACGTCTACTGCCTTTCTTGAAGCGACACAATTGGTCCGTTCTGTTTTGGATAGATTTGACATCTTGCAATTACGAAAAAAAGGCCATGGAGTGGTATGCTACCAACAACGTTCAAGAACCCTCCCAACACGACAGAGCTCGACCTAATCGAACAATATTGGGCCATCGTCAAGCGGAACCTTAAGAAGACTCAAAATGTTGTTGTGAGCGAGTAACAGTTCAAGGCAAACTGGCGTTCTGCGGCGAATAAAGTGGGCAAGGAGACGGTATAAAATCTTATGGCAGGTGTTAAACGAAAGACCCGGCAATTCGCATTTGGTAAAAAGGAAGTTTAGCTGAATATTTCTCCTGTATTCTGTATTAACTGAACTTGAAAAAGAAAAAGAATTTGACTTATTAATAAACACTTTGATCAACTCACACACATTACTGTTTGACCAAATTTTGATCGGAACACCCTTTACAATTTGTCTCATTTAAGCAAACTCTCAAACCATTAATCATTTTGCGTTACTTGGACCTTTCCTGTCAAACTAAGTTGTCATGCTACAATTAATGGTAAGTGCATATCACACACAAGCAGACGTAACACTCCAATTGACGCCCATCGTCCACCTAAAAAAACGATTAATTTGAATTCAAATAGTTGGCCAAGCCCCCACTCACAGCACTCACATCGATAATTATGACATTTTCCTGCTATGTAATTTTCTTGCACTAGCATCGCACGCGAGTGATAGTGTCTTCGGAAATGTTTTGTATTTTTTCGTCAAAACATGAGACGCAAACGTGAATTTTATTTTGCTCTAATCGGAAAAGTAAAAATTGTCGAACATCCATCGTTAGTTTTCCCCGTGACGTGGAAAGTCGCAAAGTGGAAACTATGATCCGACCATTTCAACTCGACAATGCCAACCCGTCGCAACCTGCTGTTACGCACATTATTCCTGAGATTCCTGGTGAACCATCCCACGAAACGGAAATTGAATTCCAAGACTGAAGACTGTCGGAGTCGACTATATCTTTTGAAAGCTATTTCAAAAAAATCAGACCGCAAAACACTTCTATATATTGGAAAGCTGGGTGACAAGCTGATTTACGGCTTAGAAGTACTACGCAGGGAGAATATTGAGAAACTAGCACCAAGATATAATCAAGTTATATGGATTGCTTCAACTGCTTTACAAACAACTCCTATAATTTCACTTGTAATTGAAGCCGGATGCCTTCCCTTCGAAAAAAGCATTTGCAATACTGGAAAATTCCGCTCATGAATCCAATCATCTGTGGAAAAAAAATCCAATGATGTATTCCAAAACCTTATGGGTATTGAACTTCCTATGTTGTGCAAAGTGGCAGCAGTGCATGACAGAGCATATAATCAAATGGGCCCTCAAATTGACTGACCAATCAAATTGGAGTTGGACAACCTCCCCAGCTAGCACTTGGTGAATTTAGACAGCTGGTTAAAGACAAATACCAAGAACTGATCACTGGTATACTGATGTATCACTCGTTGAAGAAAATGTTGGATATGGAATAATCGGGCCTAACACCAGAATTGAAGCCAGTTTACCCAACTAGTATTCAGTTTTTACTGCGAAGCCAAAAGCACTTGCAGAGTATACACATGAAATCATCTCACCATCAAATACCTATTTTGATGACTACAACAATTGTTAATCTCCGACAGAATGAAAAAAAAAAAAATAGAATCTTTGAACAAAATGTATCAAACTATGTATGGAGACTATGTTGAAAAATAAACCTTTTTTTTCATCCAAAAATCTGAGTGTTAATTAAAAAGTCACGGACTCATTGACCCACCCTCGTAACACAAATACTACCGAAACATCAAATTTCATCACGCCTATGAGGGCGTCAGTAAGTCATTGATATTTCATTAAGGGAACGTCCATTAATTACGTCACGCAAAAAGTGACTTTATAACACCCCCCTCCCTTGTCACGTTTTTTGTATGGACCTTCAATTTTTTTTTGTATGGATCGTCACGTTTTCCCAACCCCCCCTCACCCCTACCGCGTGACGTAATTAATGGACGTTCCCTAAGTAGATTTCCCATTAGCAAAAATGTGGTCGTGGCCGACAATGGTAATTACCATGCTTTTCTTGTCAAGATCTTGACTGCAAAACAATCAACATCCAAATCGATTTCTTTTGAAATACCAACGTTATGCGAATGATCTACAAGTTTCAGGCCCATCCTTTCCTCTGAAAACACTAAAAAGCAATTTCCATGCTTGATAACACCATGATGATTTTTTTTTCCATATTTCTCGAGTACTTTTTCAAGTACTCTGATTTTTTAAAACAAAAAGGGGAAGTAAGATTGAAACGTAAATCTCTCAAAACTTTCAGCAAGAAAAGTAACATCACCTTCATGTTTGGGAAATGTTATTCCTTGTGTTGTTAGCCCTAGTTTGCATTAAAGTGCTGAGAGTTTCAAGAATTTAACGTTTGAACCTAACTTCCTTCTTTATTTACAATATCAGATACGTCTGTTTGAAAAAGTACTCGAGATTTAACAACATACTCGAAGTATTTGCGAAGATGATTTAGCTGTGGTTCTGGTTAATCACTGAGCGTCTCAAGATCTTTATCGAAAAAAAGTAATATTAAATCATTTTCATTTAGGCGAGTTGTACGGTAAATTTTATTCAATTCATCTGGTCATATCAACATTAACAAATAGTGCTCTTACATTTTACCATGAACCACTTCAATACAAATATTGACCGTGATGGTTGTTGTAGCCATGGAGTTGGGCACCAGTAGAAACTGGGGCATAGTTGATGCCATGGCTAGCCACGACTGGAGCAGCGAGGGCATGAGAGGCATAGGTGTTCTGCAGGTACAGCTGAGGCTGGACGAGGGCAACGGTTTTGGTGGCTAGTGGAGCGGCATAAGCGGAATGTCCATGGTTGCCGTAGGACAGGGTAGGAGCGTAGCTGTTGTGGCCATACGAGTAAGCTTGAGCGGCATAGGTGCCGGTGAATGGGGTGCTAGTGTAAGCTTTGTTGGGGACAGATAACACTGGAGCAGCGAGCGCGTATCCGTTGTGAGCTGGAGCGGTATATGGCAGAAAGGGGGCATGATGACGAGTAACGGTGCTGTAGCTCACGGCTGGAGCAGACGAGTAGCGGGCAGCCACAGGAACGGCGTAAGATTGTTCCACTCCGGCGTATCCGGCGCTGGCACATGCCAAGGAAGCGATCAAGACTGCGAACTGGGAAGATAGTAGAATACCGATTAGTGAAATTGTTTGTTTATACAAAGAGGCATTTTTTTTATGTTTGACCTACCTTGAACATTTTGATATGAGTTGTTGAGGTTGTCACTGAAAGGCTTTGACTGAAAAAATGATACCGTTTTTGATTTGTGGCAAAATATTTATAGTGTTCAAATCCACTAGTTGTTCTCAAAACAATCATGCAACCAATCAACAGGAACAGTAGAAAGATGCGATACATACAATGTACAACAGTTTTTCGCGTGAGTGGCCTTCAAATTTTGGTTCGCAAGTTCGAATTCATACATTGCTGTGGTTTATTATTGGTGCGATTTGTTTCCTGTATCAATAAGCCAGCTGACCGATACATGCCCGAAGAACAACATTAAGTTGCAATTAATTAGGAATTCTATTGTCCGGAAAATGAATCTTATTTTGTACGTAGCTTTGCTCAAATTGTTATACGGTCGGGTCATGTTGAATAAAGTTAAAAATAAAGATCTAGCAAAAATTATCAAAAGATAAGATATTCGTATTGCTCTAACATATACACAAAAAATATAATACTGAATTTCAACAAACGTGTAAAACTTTCCCTCGTTCAATTGCAAGTCCAAAGCAAGTGTTGACAACGAAATTGTTTGCAATATTTTATACAGCAGACCTAATTAAGGTGGAATCTGGCTAGAATTGGCATAAATATCTCATGAATTTATTTGATATCAAGCATTACATAGGGTACGGGACGGGTTTTAAGCAGTTTATTCAGCACCTGAGACATTTGATGAAGCTCTATATAATCAATAATTAGAACTGCCAATATTTAGGCGTTAATCCCTCTGCTTACGTCTGGTCTATCGGCACATACCTTCAGCAACGAGCATTAGACTCAGAAAATTTCATATCCGTGGAATAAAGTTCCCAATTGGAGGGACTTTTTAAAAGCATGCGGATTGATTTTCGATCAAACAAATGTTTTCTTCAGCTCCATAATCTGTACATAAACTATCATTATTGTAGGAGTGCAATTACGTGGCTGTGTGCGAAGGCAAAATAAAATAGGTCAGTTCACGATTTGCTGCAAACGTCAATTTCCTCAACCCGCTTCTTCGTTTTACCCATCCGCTCTCGAAAACAATCAACCAAAACATGTCGATTGCTACGATCACAAACTTGTCTACTAGCAGGTTATGAGACAGCCGTACTGATGATTTAAAAGTAAGGCAATAACGGCGCCGGCTCCATCCAAATGCAGCTCTAATAAGGAAAGGGTTGAATTGTGTTAACGTGTCTGCAAATACTTTCATAAGAAATTAATGCCAATTTAAGCCAGATTCCAGCTGAATCAAACTGAGTAACAAATTAAATAAGGCTACGTACAAAATAAGATTCATTTTCCGGACAACGGAATTCCCTAATTGATTGCAACTTAATGTTATTCTTCGGGCATGTATCGGTCAGCTGGCTGATTGATACAGGAAACAAATCGCACCAATAATAAACCACAGCAAAGTATGAATTGGAACTTGCAAACCAACATTTGAAGGTCACTAACGCGAAAAACTGTTGCACATTGTATGTATTGCATCTTTCTACTGTTCCTGTTGACTGGTTGCATGATTGTTTAGTGAAGAACTGGTGAATTTGAACACTATAAATATTTTGCCACAAATCAAAAACGGTATCATTCTTTCAGTCAAAGCCTTTCAGTGACAACCTCAGCAACTCAAATCAAAATGTTCATGGTAGGTCAAACATAAAAAAATGCCTTATTGTATAAACAAACTCATCATTGCCCAGTGAACAAGCGAACGGTTCAGTTCGTTCGGTCCGCTTTCCGTTGCTTTGGAAGCTTTTTATGAGTTGTTTACAGTCTTCAGTATTAGTTTTTGTCGATCGCCAGTGAAATCGTCGCGAGTTAAACCAATCTTGGTTTGCTGAAGAAGAGGACATTGTGTGATAAGTGGTGCAACAACGTCATTGATTGCAATTAGCAATATTGCCTACGATCGAGAAGCCATATAGTCCCGCATCTATACGGCACGCATACCAGCAGCCCATCGTGTGTAGCGTGCATTCTTCCATCCACCAACTACCACCGATCAGCAACATCACCGGCATCGCTTAGACGGTACACGCGGTCACTCATCGTCGCTCGGCAGCAGCAGCACACATTCGTCGCCCTGCTGCAGTAGATCCGTGATACTTATAAGATAAGTTTTTTTTAGTAGTATATAAGATAAGTTGAGTCATTTTCATCGTAGTGTGTGTGTGAGTGTGGAGAGTGATTGATAGTGTGTGTGAGAGTGAACTTAGTTTTAGTTTATTTTTTTTTTTTAGGTTTAGTTTGTTTATCTGTGATTGATTGTAGATAATTACGTTAGTGGTTGAGCGTGATAAGCTCCCACAAGCGAGCCATGGATGATTTATCGCAAGATGAATCATCTATGGCACGAAATGATGAGGTAGCTCATAGAGTTACCAGATCACGTGCTTATCCAGATAGTTCAACTGGGCCATGGGTTGTTTATTTTCAGCCCAAATCGAAACCTCTAAATGTTTGTCAGATTTCTGATGATCTGACGAAGCGATTCTCGGCCGTGACCGAGATAATTAAAGTCAGACCCAATAAACTTCGGGTCGTTGTGTCCAATCTCAAGCAAGCTAATGAGATTGCTGTCTCCCAGCTCTTTACTCTAGAATATAGAGTGTATATCCCAGCTCGGGGTATTGAAATTGAAGGTGTGGTCTCCGAAACGAGTCTGACCCCTGAGATCCTGCTGAAGCGGGGGTTGGTCGATTTAAGAACCCTCTGCTTCCCCAGTAAAGATACTTGATGTGCGCCAACTTGGCACAGTGTCGACGAACAAGGGCGAAAAAAGTTTACACCGTCAGACTCGTTTCGCGTGACCTTCTCTGGCTCAGCCCTCCCCAATACGTCGAGTTGGGAAAACTTCGGCTACCTGTGCGATTGTTTGTACCTCGGGTCATGATCTGCGAAAAGTGCAAGCAGATGGGACATACGACCTCCCATTGCGGCAATAAGGCGCGCTGCTCCAACTGCGGGGAGAAGCATGAGGATGGCGCGTGCGCAGACAGCACACCTAAATGCGCTTTTGTAAAGGAACTCCACCTCATGCTCTCTCATCGTGCCCGGCGTACAAACAACGCGGGGAAAAATTAGAACGCTCGCTGAAACAGCGTTCCAGGCAATCATTTGCTGAAATGGTTAAAAAGCCTCACCATCACCCGATGCCAATACAAATCCCTTTGCTCCTCTGTCAGATGACGAGTCTGACTTTGATTCGGCTGAAGAGGGAACGTCGTTCACTTTTCCGGAAGGTGCTTCAAGGAAGCGGAGACGCGTCCGCCCACGAAAGGTTGCTGAAAAGAAGCCCGAGACCAGCTTGCCCAATTCAAGGAAAGGTGGAAAAAAGGAAAATCCTAATCCACCTGGTTTTCGTAGTACTAACTACACCCAGGACTTTCCATCTCTCCCGGGGACATCCAAAACCCCTGAAGCCCCAATTTTAAGAACAAAAGCCCCCTCCTCTAGTGGGCTGTTCTCATTTGATGACATTGCCGAAAGTATCTTTAAGTACCTCGAAATTTCTGACCCTCTCAAAAGCATTGTTATGGCAATGCTTCCCACTGTGAAAACTTTTTTGCAGAAATTAACATTAAAGTGGCCCATCCTTGCAGCTATCATTTCCTTCGATGGATAATTTTCCAAATGAGGTCGGGGATTTGATCACTGTTCTACAGTGGAATTGTCGAAGTTTGATTCCTAAATTGGAATCATTCAAATTTTTAGCTCACACTACCGGTTGTGATGCATTCGCTCTTTGTGAAACATGGCTCTCTTCCGAAATCAATCTTCCGATTCATGATTTCAATATTATTCGTCTTGATCGAGAGGATTCGCGTGGAGGGGGAGTACTTTTGGGGATCAAAAAGTGCTACTCCTTCTATAGAGTGAATTTTCCTCCAATTCCAGGTATTGAAGTTGTCGCATGTCAGGCTGTTATTAAAAATAAAAGCCTTTGCATTGCTTCCGTTTATATTCCTCCTAGAGCCTCAATTAACCGAAAACAACTCTCAAATATTTGTTCGGTTCTTCCTGCTCCGCGGTTGGTCATGGGAGATTTTAACTCTCACGGTACAGGCTGGGGAGAACTGTACGATGACAACCGATCTTCCCTGATATATGACCTCTGTGACAACTTCAATATGACAGTTCTTAACAATGGAGAAGTAACACGTTTGGCTGGTACATCCTCAGTTGGCAGTAGATTAGATCTCACACTTTGCTCGAATTCATTATCGTTGGATTGCACATGGAATGTGATTCAAGATCCCCACGGTAGTGATCACTTGCCCATAAAAATTTCGGTTGCCACCGGGTTCAATCCGTCGAAATCTGTCAACGTCACGTATGATCTTACCCGTCACATCGATTGGACAAAGTTTAGGACAGCAGTAGATGAAGCCGTAACGACGGTAGAAAGGCTTTCACCGCTGGAAGAGTATAACTTCCTCTCAACCTGATCTTAGACAGCGCGCTTCAAGCTCAAACTCGACCAGTTCCAGGAACATCATTTCGCAGGAAACCTCCTTCTCCATGGTGGGATCAGCAATGCACCGAGGTTTACCGTAAAAGTCCGACGCGTTTAAAGTTTTCCGTAAACGTGGAACACCTGAGCACTTCGAAGTATACACGGCTCTCGAACGCGAACTTAAGAGCCTCATCAAGGCCAAGAAACGCGGTTACTGGCGAACATTCGTGAACGGGCTATCGCGCGAAACGTCGATGAGTACTCTTTGGAACACGGCGCGAAGGTTGCGTAACCGAACTACGAACAACGAGAGCGAAGAGTACTCGGACCAATGGATCCTCAAATTCGCTCGAAAAGTTTGTCCAGATTCTGTGCCGGCACGGATGATTCCTCGCGCAAACACGAATTCGATAGATGAGATTAGCCAACCCTTTTCAATGGTAGAGTTCTCTCTCGCACTCCTTTCGTGTGGCAATACGGCTCCAGGGGCTGATAGGATCAAGTTCAACTTGCTTAAGAACCTCCCAGACGTCGCGAAGAGGCGCATGTTGAACTTGTTTAATCAGTTTTTGGAACTCAACATTGTACCGGATGATTGGAGACGGGTGAGAGTTATTGCCATTCAAAAACCTGGTAAGCCCGCGTCCGACCACAACTCCTATCGACCCATCGCGATGTTATCCTGTATTCGAAAGTTGTTGGAGAAAATGATCCTTTTCCGTCTGGACAAATGGGTTGAGACGAACAACCTGCTTTCAGATACTCAATATGGTTTCCGTAGGGGTAAGGGAACGAACGACTGTCTCGCGTTGCTTTCCACAGATATTCAGTTAGCTTTTGCTAAAAAAGAGCAAATGGCTTCTGTATTCTTGGACATAAAGGGGGCTTTTGATTCAGTATCTGTTGAAGTTCTTTCAGATAAACTCCACGCTTGTGGCTTTTCACCATTAATGAATAATTTTTTGTACAATTTGCTGTCAGAGAAACATATGAGCTTTTCTCATGGAACCTCTACAGCTTCACGATTTAGCTACATGGGTCTCCCCAGGGATCATGTTTAAGCCCCTTTTGTATAATTTTTATGTCAAATACATTGACGGTTGTCTGAGTGACAACTGTACGTCGAGACAACTTGCAGATGACGGCGTAGTGTCTGGCACGGGACCCAATGGGGTCGATCTGCAAGGAACCTTACAGGATACCTTGGACAATTTGTCTACTTGGGCTCTAGAGCTAGGTATCGAATTCTCTACGGAGAAAACTGAGTTGGTAGTTTTTTCAAGGAAGCATAACCCAGCACAACCAAAGCTTCAAATTTGGGGTAAGCCGATAACTCACTCTATGTCCTTTAAATATCTTGGGGTCTGGTTCGATTCAAAGTGCACCTGGAGATCCCATATTGAGTATGTGAAGCGAAAGTGCCAGCCAAGGATCAATTTTCTCTGCACAATTACCGGGACCTGGTGGGGAGCTCATCCACAAGATCTTCTAACGTTGTACCGGACAACGGTTTTGTCGGTTATGGAATACGGTAGTTTTAGTTTTCATTCAGCGGCTCGGTCGCACTTCATTAAACTGGAACGTATTCAGTACCGGTGTCTTCGTATCGCGTTAGGTTGCATGCACTCGACTCACACCATGAGTCTTGAAGTGCTGGCTGGCATGTTGCCACTCTCGGATCGGTTTTCAGAATTATCTCTCCGGCTCCTCACCAGGTGTGAAGTTATGAACCCCCAGGTGATCGAAAATTTTGAGAAGCTTCTTGAGTTGAATCCTCAAACCCGCTTCATGACTTTGTACCATTTGTACATAACACAGGATGTCAGCCCTTCGCCGAACATTTCCAACCGTGTTTGCTTCTCCGATTTCGACAATTCGGTTCATTTTGATTTATCCATGAAGCAGGAGCTTCGTGGAATCCCAGAGCATCATCGTCCTATGATTGCTCCTGTGATATTTGCTGCAAAGTTTGGCCAAGTTGATTCCACTAAATCGTTTTTCACTGACGGATCATTGATAGAGGAGTCAGCAGGCTTTGGAATATTTAATGGAAATTTATAGCGCCAACCGTAAACTTCAAGCTCCTTGTTCCGTATATGTCGCTGAATTAGCGGCAATACATTTTACGCTAGAAATTGTTGCCTCACTAACACCGGATCAGTACTTCATTTTCACGGATAGTCTCAGTTCTATAGAGGCTATTCGCTCATTGAGGCCGGTAAAGCACTCCTCGTATTTTCTCATGAAAATACAGGAGCTTCTAAGTGCTTTATCTTCGCGTTATTTTATCATCACCTTTGTATGGGTCCCATCTCATTGTTCAATTCCGGGCAATGAGAAAGCGGACTCGCTTGCAAAGGTGGGCGCTATGGAAGGCGATATTTATGATCGACAAATCGCCTTCAACGAATTTTTTACTATTTTTCGTCAACAGTCACTCGTCAGCTGGCAGTATAAATGGAGTAAAGGAGATTTGGGGCGATGGCAACATTCTATCATCCCAAAGGTGTCGAAGAAATCGTGGTTTAGCGGAATGGATGTGGGTCGAGACTTCATTCGTGTCATGTCTCGCCTCATGTCCAATCATTATTCTTTGAACGCTCATTTATACCGGGTTGGGCTGAGCGACAGCAATCTCTGTGAGTGTGGACAAGGCTATCAGGACGCAGATCACGTTATTTGGTCTTGTGCTGAACATTCTGGAGCCAGATCTGAGCTTTATGATTCCCTTCGGGCTCGAGGTAGACAACCCAATGTGCCAATTCGAGATATTTTGGCTGTACGTGATTTGGAGTACATGAAACTCATTTATGTGTTTTTGACTAACATTAGTCTTAGATTGTAGTTAGTTTAACCTGTATGTTTATTTTAAGTTTTTTTTTTATCTGTGTATGTGTATGTGTTTTTTTTTTCTTTTTCAAAACATGTTCAAGTCAAAAGAAAACCATAAATTGTATAGTTATAAATGTTTCAATAATTTAGAATTTAAATTTAATGTATTAGGTAAACCATACTTCAAATTCCCACCCTCTTTCCCATCCGTAATTTGTAATTCCTATTAACCTCGAGACGGCCGCGAGTAATCGGTTTTATCCCCCTAACTTTAGTTTTAAGACAAATGATGTATAAAAACATGAAAATTTGGCTCTGTAAAGTTGATTCGATTGAGCCTGTACAAATAAATGATAATTATATAAAAAAAAAATAAACAAACAATTTCACTAATCGGTATTCCTCTATCTTCGCAGCTCGCAGTCTTGATCGCTTCCTTGGCATATGCCAGCGCCGGATACGCCGGAGTGGAGCAATCTTACGCAGTCCCAGCGGCGGCTGCTCACTACTCATCTGCTCCAGCCGTAAGCTACAGCACCGTTACTCGTCATCATGGCCCCTCTCTGCCATATACCGCTCCAGTTCATCACGCTGCTCCAGTGCTGTCTGTCCCCAACCACGCTTACACCACCACCCCATTCACCGGCACCTATGCCGCTCAAGCTCACTCGTATGGCCACAACAGCTACGCTCCAACCCTGGCCTACGGCAACTATGGACATTCCGCTTATGCCGCTCCACTAGCCACCAAGACCGTTGCCCTCGTCCAGCCTCAGCAGTACCAGCAGAACACCTATGCCTCTCATGCCCTCGCTGCTCCAGTCGTGGCAAGCCATGGCTTCAACTATGCCCCAGTTTCTGCTGGTGCCCAACTCCTTGGCCACAACATCCATCACGGTCATTATTTGTATTGAAGTCGTTCATGGTCGATTGTTAGAGCACTATTTGTAAATGTTAATATGATCAGTAGAATTGAATAAAATTTATCGTACAATTTGCTTGGAAATGTTTTATATATTTTTATGTTTTTCGATGAAGATCTTGAGATGCTGAGTGACTCATGCAAACTTAAGGGAAACTATCTTTGGGATGATTTTTTCATGATTGTCGGGATTTGTAGCCTCAGGATTTTTATCTCCCGTCGTCGTCACTGAAACACCTTTTGAGTATTTTGTTTTGTCTTGTCTGGGGATGAGGTTTGAACTCGCGACTTTGGCGTTAAAGGTATACCGATGGCGAGAGTGTTTGTGTTGTATATAATTATTTTTGTGTTGTATTTCATAGGTTAACTATTGTAGTAGATATTAGATCATTTTCATTATTTTTAAAGCAAATTAGGTACATAGGTGGTGTTCCATTTTCTCTTCGATTTCTCTTTAAACTGTTGGACCTACAGCATTAGCTATAGTCCTAGTCCCCTATGGCTTTTAGTTATAGCGCCATCGCTCGCTTTCTGAAGAGATAAGGTTACTTTGATTACAGCAACAACATCGCATTACTTTGATAACAATCTATATGTATCATTATTCAGCAATTCCATAGAAAAAAATATGAAATCTTTAACTGGTAGTTTTGTTCCGTATAAAAAAAAATTTGGTCTGTATTTTATTATTTCGTTATTATTATTATTTCTTCTATTTCCTCGATAGGGTGGTCCAAAAATGTGTATCCATTTTACAATGCATTTTTTCAAAAATTCATAAGTTTGAAGTTAATTTTATATGATTCTTAGAAAAAAAATAAAAATATACTTAAATTGCAATATTTTTTTCTTTTTTCAAGGCTTTCACGGTCTTAAAACCAAAAAGCTTCCCCGTGTTTTGATTTTCTCTTGAAAATTCAGCTCTTTTTACATAACATAGACAAAAGTTGGCAATTTATGTATTTAAGTTTTTAAGCTACGATTTTTACTGAATATCTTACCACACCCTTCCATAATACAAAGTAACTTGCCAACCATTCATACTCATCAGTTTAAAGTGATTTTTCTAGGTTCATTTAGCTTTTGAGAGCTAAAGGATGGTCCACAAACCACGTGTTCACATATTTAGGATTATCAGACCACCGCCCATTTGTGGTTCTTCGTCCATACATATTTTAAATTTGTATTGAGCATGTGTTCTGGCCAACTACCTACCCCTCTGGAGTCACAAAAACATGGAGATATTGGATGGATAGATAAATCAGTTAAGGATAAACATTGTTGTATGTGGTCTATTCAGGAGGTGCAGAGGAAGAGGGAGTTGATATGTACACATGCTCAATATAATAAAAAAAAAAGTTTGAACGAAGAACCACAAAGGTGGAGGGGGAAGGGGGTTCTGAAAATCCCAGATATGAGAACATGTGGCTTATGAGCTAAATAAACTTATAAAAATCACTTATGGTGACGCATGGTTGGCATGTTGCTTGGCATAATGGAAACGCGCGGTAGGATATTCAGCAAACACTAAATACATAGAGTTTTTGAAAAAAACGTAGCTCAAAAACTTAAATACATGCATCGCCCAGTTTTTCATAAGCAATGGAAAAAGAGATGAACTTTTAAGAAAAAAAAATATAACAAGGTAGGGGGGAGGTGACTTTTGGTTCCGTGAGCATGAAAACCTTAACAAGCGAACTTAATTCATGTTTTCTTAAAGAATATCGTGGATTAGGTATATTTTATACTATTTCTAGAAATGACCTTAATAACCTTTTATTTGAGTATTCAGGTGTCGAAATACGTTCAGTGGTTCAGATATTATGATTTTTTGATAAAATGCATTTACAAACCCACCCCAAGGCGGAAATAATGCTTTTAAATAAGGAACAAAACTATCAATTAAAATTAAATTTTGAGAGATCGTATATCTTTTTTCTATGGAATTGCTGTATAATGATGGTAGGCTGATCATCATAACAAATCAGACATTCAGCAGATAAATGTTAGAACTGTCCATCCGACCCGATGTGACCCATCCTTGTTAAATTCAGTAGCACGGCTGGATCAATAGATACGGTTGAACTGCCTGTGTTGGTTTTGTGAAAAAAAGGTTTATTCAACTAACAAGACGGATTTCAGTAAACAAGATTAACATAAAAAATATTATATTCAAATCTAAATATTGAAAAATCTTGCATTAGCATGAGCACAATTGACCAGCTAAGGCAGCCACACCATTATAGCCAGATCAGCCGTAAGTACACAGGCACCAAAAAGATGACAACTAGAAAATGAGAAGAAAGATAAGTAATTTTCATTTAAGAGGTAAATGATACGCTGAATTCTTGTTCATCTTTGCCCCAGACTAATCCTCATCCAGCTGGTTTTAAGGCGATGCAAAAAATACAAAGTCAAAAGTCATAAGTCATAAGTCATAAACTACAACCGATTCAAACCTACAGTAAGAATGCTATCAAGGCCACTCACAAAGTTCCAAAATAGCCTACTTCAGAGAAAAAACAAGACTTTTAACTACACGGAAAAAAAATAATGAAGGAGGCGCGATTTTTCCCCCTGTTTAATTCTAAGCCAAAGTAAGCGACATTGATTGCAATCTTCCAAACGCCACACAACAGTGTTGGCAATCTTCCATACAACAAACATGAATTAGGCAATATGCAGCTCCAATTTACATGAAATATTTCATTAATTGTTGCCAAACGCAATAATCTAGCATCCTCTTTATGTTCATTGGATAACGCAGGAAATATTTTTTTTTTCACAGCTTAAGAAACATAATTCATGGTAAGAAAGTGTATCAACGGAAAATGTTTATTTAAACCATTCACGATATGGGCCAAACTGATCAATTTTACCCCGTTGTACGGTACTTTAGTTTCTTGTTATTGAGAATATATGATAATCAAACTGATTCATTATTTTGAAATATTCTTTCCGTATTCAATAGATTTTAATGGAGCACAAGCTACTCTAGTATCCGGGCGATACGAGATTTTTAGACCAGTCATTTGATTAGCCTGAGAAAGCAAGACAACAAGCTAATCAGAACGTGAAGTTGCAGTTGTCTTATCCAAATGATATATGTTATCCGTTTCTAGGAACATGAGCAAGATAATGATTGACCGCCCGAGATTGCTACTCCGTGACTGCCAGATCAGCTGGTATTTCACATGTTTCGGTGAAAGGGTGGGCATGTCTTGATAGCAGTAGTAACAGCTTTTTCCTGAAATCTATTTTAAGTTAGATCACAGAGGAATGTGGACCTACATATTCGTGTTCCTGTCTTACTTGCGGTCCGAAACTGGCTTCTGACTACCACTGACTAATTACCTAAAACTTGGTTATAGATGCGTTTGATTAGACTGAATACGTACTTTAGCTCCTAAAGGGTGATACGGTCAAAATTTGGTCAAGGGAAAACGCGTGTAAATCGGTGAAATCGTTTATTTTAAAAATCAAATTAAATTTCTTGTTCAAGTTCAATTAGTATAAAATTCAGGAAAAATATTCAGTTAGGCTTCCGCTTTTCCAAATCTGAATTGCCGGGCCTTACGCTTGACCCCTGCCATCAGATTTTGTACAGCCACCTTGTCCACCTTCTTCGCCGCAGAAAGCCAGTTTGCCTTGAACTGCTGCTCGTCCTTAGCAGTTTTTTCGGTCTTCTTTTGGTTCCGCTTGACAATAGCCCAGTATTTCTCAATTGGGCGGAGCTCTGGCGTGTTGGGAGGGTTCTTGTCCTTGGGAACCACCTGCACGTTGTTGGCGGCGTACCACTCCATGGCCTTTTTACCGTAATGGCAAGATGCCAAATCCGGCCAAAACAGTACGGAACAACCGTGTTTCTTCGGGAAAGGCAGCAGACGTTTATTCAAACACTCTTTCACGTATAATTTCTTGGTTGACAGTCCCGGAAGCTATGAAAATGCTGCTTTTCAAGCCACAGGTACAGATGGCTTGCCAAACCAGATATTTCTTTGCGAACTTTGACAGTTTCGTGGCTGAAAATATCGCTTTCTTTCCCTTCCTTTGCCGTATAAAACTCCTATCCCGGAAGCTGCTTGTAGTCGGCTTTGACGTAGGTTTCGTCGTCCATTACCACGCAGTCAAACTTCGTCAGCATCGTCGTGTGACAGCCTCCGGGATCGCGCTTTTGGCCGTCGTATTTTGTTTATCATCGCGATTTGGAGTCACTACCTTCTTGTAAGTCGATAGTCCGGCTCGTTTTTTGGCTCGATGCGCGATTTGTAGACGATACACCCAGCTTATTTGCGGCATCTCGGAGAGATAGGTTAGGGTTTCGCTTGGAAACTACCGGCAACTCTCTTTGTCGTCTCAGCGGCTTCCGGTTTTCGATTTCCCCCGATCCAGACTTCCTGGCTGTCGACAAACGTTCCCCAAACACTTTAATTACATTTGTAACGGTTGATTTGGCAACTTTTAGCGATTTTGCCAACTTTGCGTGCGAGTAGCTCGGATTTTCGCGATGCGCGAGCAAAATTTTGATACGCTGCTCTTCTTGCTTGGACGGCATTTTGACAACTGAAGAGTGAATTCCAAAATCAAAATAGGAGCAACATTCTACACACACACACCTTCAAAATGAGGGGTGTTCAGGTTTTTTAAATGCAAAATTGAAAGAAATACGTCAAGTTGATATTGACCAAATTTTGACCGTATCGCCCTTTATCAGTGATAATTGACTTAGGTTTAGCAAGTAACATTAATAAATATCGAATTTACCTTAAACTACAGTTTTAACTCATCTAGGTACTTCACAAATTATAGGCGTATAATAAGTTGAAATTATCAAAAAGTCACTAATTCACGAGCAAACAATTTTTTTTCGGTGCACTTCACAATCAGTACAGACTTATGCTCCATGTGACAGTTGACCTCGTTGTTTCGTTGACGTTTATGCATCGGGCGGTACTGTACTCACGCCGATGACTGACACTGCGGTTCTTAACTCATTGTACAGTGGTTCCGCAACATCACAGATGACCGACAGATGATGCTTGGGACTAGCATACATGCTCAATGTGTAAAACTGGCAAAACCTAACTAAGGCAATACCGGCGCCGGCCTCACCCAAATTAAAGTCAAATAAGGAAATGGTAGGAATGGGCTGACTTGATACTCGTTTTATTGGAAGCCGAAACAGCCTCTGCACTTCCACGAAAAATCACTGGATAACAGGATTGAGTGGCAACAGGATTCGTTTTAGTAAACGATAAGCTGACTTCACACGACGTGTAGTAAAGCATTTAAATATAAGAATCGATTTCTTATTAAAACCGATTTATATCAACAGTAAGAATGCTATTGGGGCCACTTACAGAGTGTGATGGTGGTTTTTCGTTAGGAAATCAAGGATAATTTTATTAACGCTTGATAGCCAATTTTGATCGATTTGCACCAACAGTAAGAGGCTTCTGAACCAACTCACAAAATTTGATAGTGGTTTATGTGCTCCTGAAATTTGGTGGCGCGGCGAGCATGGCGAACCATTATAATGGATCACAATTATCCACGCCGGTGAACTACCACACTTTTGGTTGTTTTTTTCTTTGCTCACTCGATCTCTCGCATCACCAAACAATGGATAACCGAAACAATACGAAACGCCTAAACTCGATAGCAAAATAGTGCGCAATAAAGCATCGACACAACCTTTCACAGCCGATGCCCAAAGGAAACTATTTTTTCGTAAACTTTCAATTTTTACAACTGTGTCTTACAAACTATTTAACTACTGTTAATAATATCTGCATCAATCAAGTAGAAGATTCTAAAGAACAATATATGCTTATTTTAAATTGAATTGCGATTGATAGATTTGGTCTAAATAAGAGTGCGTAGATGCATTGCACACCTTCTGGCAACTTTACGCTTCTATTGATGTCCAGACTCATCGGTTTGGAACCAACCGGGGGAGACTTGGACCTTACCCAATGATTTCACTATCTCCAATCCGCTCTACAAATTGCAATGTTTTGAGATATAGTGGATGGATTATTATAATTGGAGAAAACTCAATAGACACAATTTGGTAGACCGACACGCAATCGGTGGAGTCGCACCTGGTAGCAAGATGCTTAGACGTGGACCGGAAGATTCGATGAGGGACAATGCCCCTACTCTACTGGTCAACCAGACGTTGTAATGTCCGTTGTATAATGTTAAGTGTTCAGTCAGTGACACCACTGGTTGAAGACGGTGTAATTCACCCTTTCTCTCTCTCTCTCTCTCTCTCTCTCTCTCTCTCTCTCTCTCTCTCTCTAGAAAAACAAACTTACGTTGCCTTGCCGGGTTTTGCAGTTCATTTCAGGCCGTCCAGTCCAGATCATTTCCGACGTTAATTAGGCCGCATTTTGTCCCGAAACCGTTTCGTAAATGCGCCAGGCTTCCTCTCGATGCGTCATTTTCTTTTTCCAGCAAGCGATGATCATGACAGATGCCGTATCTGCCGATGGCTGATTTTTTCACCCCGTTGCAAGCGTTGGTAAGAACATAACCATTGAACGGGGGTTTATCACTGCTATGGTTTCTTTAAAACAACTGATATCGCTTTCAAAGTTTGACTGTTAACAATAGGAGTACTCTGAATGGCGATGCAAAGCAGAAAAATTGCCTAAAATAGAAATGAAATTGCAGACGTTACGTTATTATTAAAAAAAATCGTGGAAGAGGCGGATATGGAAAATAAGAAGATTTTCTGATTGTGATACAATGCTCCACATTTATACGGCAAAAAATCCGTGCCCTAGATCCGTGAACGGCAGTAATGCATTCGGCAGGAACCAAAGAAAGACCGTGAACTGAATCACGTAATTTTCTGGTATTTGGGAACGATTTCTTCCCGTGTAATAATTTGCTTTGTTATAATAAAAAAATCAATTGGAATCGTTGGTTTTATAGTAAATGATTACAGTAGAGATAATAGAGGCAGGATAACTGTTGGAATAACTTGCTTTTAGTAAAACAATAAACTACTTTTTGCGCTATGTTATCAGAAGGTCAAATACCCTACAACGTTAGGTGTTTATTCTTTATATCATTTCGATGCTGTTACATGCGTAACCGATTTCGATCTAGTATAGTTACATTATAATTCATCTTTATACAAATTATAGCAAACCTACACTGAAAACATTTCCGTTGTTAGAATTGAGAAAGTAACAGGTTTAAAGTTTGTATTCGATAAAAACAGCACACCGAAAATCTTCTGTGACTTTTGAACAGTATGAGTAAAAAATTGAGCAAATCTTATTCATAGTGTATTGTTCACATCTGTCAAACTTCATAGTTATTCATACAGTAATTCCAGTCAGTGAAAAAACTTGGTGCACTTAATCCGGAAGCGCTCACCAATTAATCGAAAAGTATGGAATTGCAAATAGCGTCTCGAAAAGCATGGAATTGCCAACACAACAGCGTCTCGTGTGATAAGAACCTCAAAAGAGCGTATGAGTGCCCGAAGTAAGAAAACGTGCTGGATTACATGTTTACAAGTTGCAAAAAGCCCCAAACCAGAATGAAAAGCAAAACATCACGTCTAAAACCCCGGTTCTTTACACAAAGTTGCTCACCAAATCGTGTTGCATCGTGATGGAAGACGAAACTTACGTAGGGGCTGTTAATAATTCACGTAGACTGGAGAGGGGGGATCGAAGGGTGTATGATCTAAGTCTACGCTCCATACAGAATTGAAAAAACTGTGGGGAAAGAGGGGCATGGGGATTTTTTTAAATGAGTTTACAGGGTTAATGTGTCCCAAAGCCGACTACCGTCAACTTCCTGAGTAAAAATTTTTCGTTGCCAAGTCTTAGGTTGATGTTCTGGAGGATGTCCGAAAGAAGATATTGTCAAAAAATGCACAGAAGTTCCAGATCTGGCAGGTGATTTGCGGGTGTGTTAAAATAAGCGCTCCCTTCATTAATATGAAAGAGTGCTTAAGAAGCGCCTCTTGCCAATCACATGGATTGGTACCGAACCAACGGAGTCAATTTTATGCCAATTGAAAAATTCTGAGAAATTATGAAAACGCAATCATCCTATAATAATTAAAACAAAGCTGAAGTAAATCATAACTCATAAATGTAATACAATAATAAATCCTCGAAAAACTTTTGAGAACTATTTCCAGCAACATATATATTCTCCTTACCTTTTTAGCTGTATCAGTTCAATAACGGAACCAAAAGCTTCAAACAAAATAGAATTCTTTTCTTTGTCCAATAGGTATTTGTTTATTCATTTATTCATTTGTCTACTAAAAAACATCATCAAAACATAATCCCCTTAGTAGGCATAGGCAATTGCTGGGCTGTTGTACTTCATGAACGAGCCGGTGTAGCTGCTGGCCTGAGATGGGGCGTAGGCCAGAGCCGTATTAGCAGTCAGCAGAGGAGCGGCCTTGGTGGCCACTGGGGCAGAATAGGCCAGAGCTGGAGCATAGCTGTGGCCATAGGATTGCGCAGGAGCGTAGCCGTGAGTGTAGCTTAGAGCAGGGGAAGCAGCATAATTGCGCGCGATTGGAGCAGCATAAGCATGGTGGGCAATTGGGGCAGCATAGGTCTGATGAGCAATTGGGGTGGCATAACTTTGGTAGGTGATTGGAGCAGCATAGGTTTGATGGGTAATTGGAGCGCTGTAGGTCAGTTGACTAGCAGATTTCTGGTATCCATAGAGTAGAGCAGGGCTTGAATAGGAAAGAGCTGGAGTGTGGTAGGCCAATGGAGATGTCTGATAGCTGGCTGGTTCCAAATATCCGGCACAAGCGCAAGCCAAACAGGTGAACAGAACGGTGAACTGATGGTTGGAGGAAATAAGTTAGATATCTTTTATTGGATGATAAAAATTTTAAAGTTACCTTGAAAATCATTTTTGATTTGTTCTGTGTAAGTTGTTGAGGCACTGCAAAGACTGAAGACACAATGATGATTTTCCGATGCTAACTACGAACATTTATACTAAGAACTGTAAACGTATCTTCGTCTTTTGTTTTACCTGTAACTTTTAACTGACGATAAGCTTAGATCCCATTCTCGACAATTTTCGGATGTCCTTGCGAACCGACGATTGCTTGCTCGATAGTACTCTCCAATTTGTATCGTTAATTATAATTGCTTTCGTTTTCGGATCAAATCAAAAATATAAAACCAAGCACCACCTGACACTGATGTCGTAAATATTTATTTATCGAAAAGTATATCAACCGAAGTGGCAATCGCAAATTTGCCATCTAAACACCGCTCAATCAGATTGAACAAGAGCTCAGCTGATCAAAACCCAATAAAAGCACAGCCAACATTCGAACGGCGAGGTTATCATCGCTTCAAGGGGTTTCCAACAGCGTTGATTACTTGTCACTTCCCCCAAAGTTACTCTGATTACTGATTACAAAGATTATTGTGATTACTCATGATTACTTGCTGATTACTCATGATTATTTGTGATTACTCATGATCACTCATGATTACTTGATGACTACTTATGACTACTTGCGTGTTTCCCGGGCTGCACCCTATAATGTTCCATTCCCCAGGAAATGACATCGACTAGCATAATTTTACCCTATGACCTCTAAACGTAGGAGGCAGTCGCCCATAGCCGAACAGCGTCTGTCTCCGAATACTTTTTCTTATGTTTTTCTGTGTTCATTTGTTATTCTTTGAATAAATGTAAGATATTCGTTTAATATAATAATAAATTTTCAAGTAATTACTTAAAAATTAATGGTTTCCAAGCACACCCAGAGAATTTACATATCTTAACAAAGGCAGTTTTTTGACTGATACAATTTTTAATGGTGTATTTTTGACCTTCATTCGGTATTAAAAAAATGTTACATACTTTGACGTTTTCGATTCTAACCTTCAAATTGATCTCAAATATCCAATTTTTGATCGATTCCAATTCAGTTGATATCAAATGATAGCTACAAATATCTTGTTTCAAATACGTACAGAAAAACCAGATTTGGTAATTATGACCACCAGGAAATTACCCCAATTGGAAGCTCATTTTGGAGTCCCAAACTTTAGTGACCTGTAACTCTGTAAACAGTCAAGTAATCGGGAACTTCTGAGTACCGTTGAAAAGGTATTTTTATAGCCTATGAAATATTAATTACATGGTAACAATAACTACCGGTTCCGGAAATCAAGAATACCGCAAAAGTATATTTTTAGCAGATTACTTTTCATGCAATTGACACCGATGCTATTCTTGTGCCGATGCATAGCATTTAAAGGCTGGGAGAGAAGCTTCATATTGAGTCGTGACAAAGTTACAAGGGGAGAAGGGATTGGTATTGAATTGTTAAAAACTATCTGTCATTTCAAATAGTATTATGAAAATAAGTGTTCTCATGAGATGGCGCACAATCATTTGACAATCTAATAGCTATTATATATTTGAATCTTTTTGAAATTCTAAAAGCAAAACTTATGCTGGTCGTACGAATAGTTTGCTCTGTGAAGTATATCGAAAAATATAAAAAAGAGCACAATCTGTGATGCACTTGTTGACCTTGGCTCTTGGGAGTTCGATTCAATTTAGTTGTGATATGTTGTATCAAAATCGATCCACTGCTGTTGGATGAGTAGGGGAAGTGGGGGTTAGCCCGGCCCCTCAAGCTTTATGATTATTTTAAAATTGAAGCTTTTATGATTTTTTTTTTCAACACAAGGTCCTTGCCTAGATTGTTATGAATAACACATGTGTTGTAGTATGGTTTGAAACTGTTAATTTGTAACTTCTTTTTGTTATTAAACCAATATCCAAAAATGATGTTCTTGAAGCAGTGCGGGTAAGCTCATAACTCCCAGGGGATAAGACCGACACCGTTTATAAAACGGATGTTTAATATGAAAAGATTTGGTTAAATGATATGTTTGGCAGGCGTAGTGAATATTGACCGTTTGCATGAGGGTTTGATCAAATATGACGAAACACAAGGGGAAAGAGGAGGTAGTCTGGAAATGCGTTATTCCATTTCTTTATAGTACTAGTACAATTCACTGATATCAACTAAATTTCAACAAGCTGTGACAACTGTCATTAAATCATGAAAAGTGAACATTTGTGGCCTCCAGCTTCAAACAGGGCGGTGGCTTACCTCGACTAATCATTATTTTTTACAAAAGCTTTCTTCATTTTCATATAATTGATCAAATTTACATTAAGGCTTAGGTGTAATAAATTAATAGTCCCATAATTTACGGGGATATTCCAGGGTTTTACAGGGATATTCCGAGGATCAAAAAGATCAGAGTGCTTTGTGATCCATTTCAGTGATAATAGAATAATAAGCATAAAATCATAAAGATTGAGCCGTCAAACTAATGACAGTGGAATCAAAATTGAATTTTCCTATAAAACGAGTTTCTCCGGTGGACATTCAGGTGGCCACTGGAGACTTGGTTAGTCAATAACTTATTTTCGAGCTTAAATAATCTGTACCATTAAAAATCACGAAGATTGAGCTATCAAACGCTAGGTTTTGGTGTTATTTCTAGGGACAATTTGGTGGCCCTAGAGGACTAGGGTGGTTAGTGACCCATTTTAGTGATAACATAGTAATGACCATGGAAAATCACGAAGCCGTCGAAGTGATAGTTTTGATATGCAATTTGATTTGTTCTCTAATACGGGTTTCTCCGGAGGACATTTTTAGGGCCACCGATGACCAGGGTGGTAAATGGTTTATTTTCTACCAAACAAAATCATGACCATGAAAAATCACAAAGATTCAGCCGTTGTAACGATGATTTTGATACAAAAACTAAATAATCCATATTACGGGTTTCTCCAGAGGACATTCCGTTGGCCATTGTAGATCAAAACGGTCAGTGATTCGATTTAGGGTTGAGCTGACCACGGACATAAAAATCCACGAATAATGAGCTGTCGATCAGATTGGTTTTGGTAAAAAAATAAGCGAGTTGATCACTTTTACCCAAATAAGCTTCCTTTGGGGTACGCGTCAATCGGTGCCACGAGGACCAGACTTGATCAGTGCTCGTTGGAAATGAGTGCTGGTAGTGCATTGAATATTTCAAAACAGTTTGATGTAAAAATCTCTAGCACATAAATAGCATCGGTGTCAAATGCAAACCACGCACTGCTCTGATTTACATTTTCACACCCACGCACTATCATTGAACCACGGTTCACGCTTTTTGAAATGCAAAATAATCTAGGAAGATACTAAAAGAGACAAATGCTTAAGTGTACTTTAGAAACAATTTTAATTGAACGTTCATCTTATCCATTTCCGATTTCCTTCGGGATTTAGTCTGTCAGTGCTCGAACTATGACTATTTTTTTACATAACATATCATTAACTCGTTTTATAAAATAGATTACGTTGAAATCTTCTACAAAGTTATGTTTAAGGATGCAATACATGTACTTGTAGAACATAGTTTCCATTGAAAAGCAATAGTTTTTGAAATATTTCAATAAAACTGAATTTTGAGAGTATTAAGGTTGTTTATCTCCATAACTATGACATTTGGAGATTGAGATATTGTGTGTTATAAAGTAATCTACAATTTTGCTGAAGACATCATATCGCTAAACCGTAAAATAAAGTAAGATTTGAAAGCCATCTGTGGAGGTGTTCTGAACTAAAACTTATCATCAGTCTCTCCGTATTTTTATATGCAAAATTTCTTCTTGCGCCACAATAACGAAAAAAATAAAACTTGAAGAGTTAACGAAAAAAGTCCACGTTCATGCGCATTCGTATCACTGCACGTCGGTTGCTAAATTCAGATTTAGCAAAGCTACAGCGTTTTGAAGCGTGCCTTTTCACGGTCTCATAAACTGAACTAGAAACATTTAACTCAATTATCTCGAAATGGTGTTTTCCAAAAATGTATTTGCCGTGATCGCGATGGTAGATAAACAACTTGACAGATCTTCTAAAAAATTTGCAGTTGCTCATCACAGATGCTGCAGTTGCTCATCACAACATAGGTTTTAAAAGGTGCCAGGATAAAATTGCATCATTCATAAAAGCTGAATTTTTACCGTGTTTGCAAATATCATAAAATTTTCAGAGATGTTTCCTTAAAGTATTCCTGTGAAAAGGTTTGCAAATGTCTGAGAAACATTTAATCTGAATTACTGTCGAAAAAGTAACATGTCGCCTTTAATATAATATTTTATATTGTAATATTGCAAGCTTTTCTGGGGACTGGTTGTCTCGGGAATGATTTTCTGAGGAATGTTAAGGAACTTAGTCGCAATAGGATGAATTAACCAGTTATGGCCCTCCTTACCTTTTTTGCAATAGGCACTACCTATTTAAATTACTCAGATCAATAAAGGAACGGGCCAATTCAAAAAAAAACTTTTGAGTAGTGCCAAAACTGTGTCAATTATCTTAATTTAAATGTAATCTAAAAAATCTTAATTATTTTTATAGCGCAGGTAAATCCGTCGCTATAGTTGGTCATCTGTGTATTCCAATAAAGACACGTCCTATCACAGAACACGGTCTACCGATAGGTAAATTATCAATATTAAAATAGTTGCGAAATTGATGGTAGAAAAAGTCACAGCAGCCTTAAAACAGCATGTTGAACAAACTGAAGGAACCCGTATTTTTCTCAAGTTTCAATAATTTATTATTTTAAACGAGGAAAACAGGTCATTATTTCATGAAGATGTTGTGTTTTTGTGTTATGAATATTCACCATGAACAATATTCATGATATCATTACCAATGTTTCCGCCGCAATGAAATCATAAATAAATCGGATCAAAACGGATTTGTTTCCGTGTAGAGCCTAAACTAAGCATTCTAGAAAGAGTGTTGTTGCTAAATGTACGATCAGTGCTAAAAGATCACATCCTGCTTCGTATGTGAATGAACAAGCCAACCTTGAAGACGAGGAGTTAATTATTAATATGAATGATTTGTTCCTGAACACAGAAAACGATATCGACATAAAGGATTGCTCACAATTTCATGCAGTAATCAATGTAATTAAGTGTAACAATTAAATTTTATTTAAAAAAAAAACAAATTCGAAATCAGCTGGTAGCTGGTTTTAACCAAATGGAGACCTTTGTTTAATTGCTATACATCAGCATGCACCGAAACCGATTCGCATGAGCCATATAAATACTCCAAAAATTGGATTTTGTTGAAATTAGTTATGATTACTTATGATTACTTACGGTTACCCCTGATTATTGTGATTACGTACGATTATATGATTACTTTGCGGAAATAAAAGTAATCTCTGATTATCTGTCACTTCAAAGCTTGTTGGAAACCCCTTGGTCGCTTCCATGGACACTTGACACTAAGAAGACAACAACAACAACAACTAAGAAAGATAACTTGCAAAAAAGAGCTCGCTGAATATGCGCAGCAGTTGCAAAGTTCAAGGTTGTCACAGGCGGTGTTGTGTGTCTTTTTGTTCGGTCTGTGAGAAAAGGGATGCATGGAACAGTAACCGACCAAGGTGACGATCTACTTAAGAACATGTAGGAATTTTCTCTTATTGATCATTTGGCTGCTCGACTATTTTTACGAGATTCAGTTATTGCGCACGAATGTGGTGCGTTGTCGAACAATGTGGGTGAAGATTGCAATTCAAGTTCGTCGTTTACTTTGCGTTGAAGTCTTCTTCAATTGAATCAGACAGGCTTATTAGAAGCTGAGCGTTCGTGAAATCAGAATATGTGCGAAAAACAGAAGTGATTTTCTACGCAATATCAAGGACTTGTTGAATTTTAAACAATTTCAAGCTGAAGATAAAAAATCAAGTAATTGAAAAAATTTAACCTTCAATAATTATTTTATTCCGATAGTTCGCCATCTCTTTTTGCAGTATGGCTTATGCCAACGCTGGATATATGGAACTATCTAAACCCTATCAACCAGCTTCACTTGCCTAAAGCCTGAGCCTACAGCTCACTTTCAGACCACAACCATATCCATCTTATGCCCAGTCTACAATTACGGATACAATTCTGCTCATCATCTGGTCTTGTTCACCTATGTTCAAGACCATTGCCATCGTCAAACCTGCTGCCATCGCTCACTCCGTTTCATACGTGGCAGCTGATTACGGCCTAACTACACCCCACCACATACCATCAACTCCTTCCCGAAGTACTCACTAAACCCTCAAGCAATGTTGTCCTGGTAAATTAATTTCAATATTCATGCAACACCTTGATAACATTTACTCACCCCGCAGGAAGCAACCATCCTGTCGTTCAATTAAACATGACATAATACCTTGCGCCGACGGGGAGGGGGGACCTTCAATCATCAACCATCATAATTACCGCATAATTTGTCGAATCATATTTATCACTTTCGGTTTCGGTGCCAAATCGCCACACCACTCAGTGCCGACAAATTCGAAGTTGTTTTGTTTGCTGAATGCGTGTGAAAAGTCATTAACCGTGGCTATTTATGATCGCACATATGTGCCGAAACCGGTTCACGACCGGTACCCGTCGTGGCGAACATCCAATGAAGATGATACGCTCAATTTCCCACGGACCATTCCGATGATGATTATCCATTTTGATACTCCGCCGACTGGGCACAAACGACACGGCACACAGCTGTGAATGTAGCGAGACCAAACAGAAGCCGGGTGGCTTGTGTCAACAAGCATGTCAAAAATCTCGTCGTTTATTTATCTTCAAGCCGATCCCCCTCGTCCCCCCTTGTCGTTCAAAACGAAAAAGATGCGCGATCTGATCTGCTCCTCACGATACGGGCGATGGAAAAACGGATCATCTTCGCATGAAGTGGTGTCACACTAATGATACTGGCATCAATGGCTTGGACCTGCGACACAGCGTTCAATCCGTAGAAAATTTAAGAAACAAAACTGCTATTGTTTTCTTTATATACATACCAGGTTTTGATAAATTGAATGTCTAACGATGTTTACCAATACGTCAGGCACGGAAATAATCATTTACTCAGCACTGAGTCCTTTTTTTGGATTTCTTTAGAAATATATTCAATAAATAATCCCAGGAAGCACCACTAATCAGAATGTTCCAGGACTGACCTTTGTCCAAAGTAAAGGCTGAACTGTCTCAAATCCTGAATAATCAACCAAAAAAATTACTGCAATGCTGTTGATGGGGAACGAAAAGATGAACCCCTAAGAAAAATGCCCTAATCATCACATTCAATAATCAAAACAGTTTTAAGTTAATCCAAATAAATCTCCATCGTGTAAAAGGTGCAAGTGCTGTACTTTGCAAGAGATTTATGCAACCTGAACTGGATATTGCTTTTATCCACGAGCCATGATCAAACCATGGAAAAATATTAGGCGTTGATACTAAATCAAATATGTTGATCTATGATTATTCGCAACAGATTCCAGGATCTGCTATTCTTGTAAATGGAAATGTTAAAATGCTACTCATTACAAAACGAAATCTGTACAAACAGAGCATAGTAGCAATTATGGAAATTCCTACTACGTGTGGAAAAACAGAAATCTGCATATTTTCCTGCCGACGTGGAGGAGGCACCTTCCCCTGATGTTTCCGCATTCATAACATTCTGTAAATCGGAAAATAAAGCATTTATTATCAGCCATGATGCAAACGCGCATCATACAATATGGAACAGCACAGATATCAACATAAGAGGTGAGTGTTTACTAGAATACGTAACAAATAATACCATTGATATTTGTAATGAAGAAACTAATTTTACCTTCATGAACTCCATAAGACAAGAAGTAGAACGGATAGGAATGTACCTTGTTGGAATACCAGACTAGAAAATCTAAGAGTTATTTATTTACATGGCATAACGTCACAATACTATAACATAGCCTGATACACAATATCCTTCCATTATGCCCGATTCGTGGCTGCTCCTTTCCAATCCCTTGGGCACCTTGTACTAGGGGGTACAAGGTGCCCAAGGGAATGGAGAGGAGCGGCTTTGCTTCACCTGGTCTGACCATCTTGCTCGTTGCGCCCCACGTCGTCTTGTACCAACCGGATTCCCGTCAAATACCATTTTTGCAGGATAGTTGCCCGGCATTCTCGCAACATGTCCTGCCCAGCCTATCCTTCCAGCATTTGCCACCTTATGAATACTGGGTTCGCCGGCGAGTTGCGCGATCCTTCGCCTCCATAGTCCGTCCTCCTGTACTCCACCAAAGATGGTTCTTAACACTCGTCGCTCAAAAACTCCGAGTGCTCGCAGGTCCTCTTCAAGCATTGTCCACGTCTCATGCCCGTAGAGAACAACCGGTCTTATTAGCGTTTTGTACAGGATGCACTTCGTACGGGAGCTAAGTCTGTTTGAGCGTAGTTGCGTGTGGAGCTCATAGTAAGCACGACTTCCACTGATAATCCGCACATGGAGCACTGTCGCTGTTTTGAGCCACCCCTAACACGGAGAACAGGCGCTCAAATGGGTGAAGGCTTTGACTTTTACCCTTATTTTGAAAAAGCGGGGTGGCTCGCTTTTGTCAGGGCTGCCTCCGGATATTTGTGGGTTTTTGAAAGAAACTCAACAGTGTCCAACAACTGATCAGTCCCCCACATCCTAAACAGTCCCCGATGCTCTTCCGGGGCTACTTATTCGTGTATTCAGTAGCTGTCTATCATATCTGATGGAACTCCACCATCCGTGGACCCACCGGGTTGCTTGCAGCTCAGCCCCGTAGAGTCTTCACCTACTCTACAATCTTCCCAGAGAAAATCTAAGGAAATAAGCTCGAAATTTATTTAAGCAAGCGAAGCGTACTTTACAGTGAAATGAATATAGGAAAGCACTTACTTTGTACAATGAAGAGATGAGAAGATCTAAACGTAACAACTGGAAGCACACATGTGAAAACAAAAAAAAAAGTACTCCAGCAGTTGCTAGATTATAAAATGTTTTGTCGAATGAACACTTTAATGGTCTAGGTACTCTCAAAAAGGATAACGGAAAATTTACGGCTAATGCATCTGAAACTTTAAATTTGATGATGCAAGTACACTTTCCAGGATCTCTACTGGTTTTGACTGAAAAAACGACTTCCTTGGACTCACATACTGGGTTAGAAAGTACTAGCTCAGAAGTTTCCAAGGAATTCAATGAAATTGCAAGAATAACTGGGCAACTAGCCAGCCAACTTTATTTTTAGCATTTCAGACTTATTGCTTTCACAATTCACACACGCAAGATCTAGCAAGTCATATTTTTACTCCACTTAGAGTTGAAAGGGAATTTCATTCTCTTGAGCTATTTCAACCACCAGGCAATGATGTAATTCTTCCTGTGATGATTCAAAAAAGTAAAGAAATACCAATTTTCTGTTTATCTGAAATAATTAAAGCCAATTTGCTGTTAAATCATATTCAAAAAACTTGGTGGCAAATCCATGTTGTGTTTATTCCTAAAGCTAACAAAAAAGATAAAAAGAGTCCAAAATCTTTTAGACCTATTAGCCTTCTGGCCTTTATGTTGAAATTGATGGAGAAACTGATTGATGACTAAAATTAATCAAAATAATTAGATTAGATTCCATTAAATAAATACCATTTTTCATACCAACAAGGAAAAACAGCAGAAGCAGTACTTCACACTCGTAAAAAATAGAAATCACATTCGACAGCAAAGCGATTTAATTAGGAACGAGAAATGTTATGATAAAGTTTAATTTCGATAAAGCTATTGTAGAATGAATTTTGACATGTTGCAAAAAAAAAAAAATTTGCAGAAATGGAAGGTCAATGGTCACCACGGTAAGGACTGTGAAGGGTTTCCCAGAAGAAGGGGTTCATTCACCTCTGCTGTGGTCATTGGTAATTGACGAACTAACGTTTGCATTAAAAAAATGGCATTTTTTTTTTCCGATGGCGACCCCTGCGTAGTGGTTAACATCCATACCTATCACGCTAAAGTCACAAATTCGAATCTCACCCCCGGACAAGTTTCCAAAATACTCTAAACGTATTTGAGTGGCTACAACGGAAGATGAACCAGCCCAGTGCTAAAAATCTCGATAATCAGAGAACTCAAAAAAAAAATTTGATAATTTTCCATGGAAGATAATTATTTAAGCTTACTTGCAAAACAAAATTCTACGTCTTTGCGAGTGGCCTTCCGGTAGCGAACAGGAACTTTCGCCATGGCGGACGAAAACATGCGTGTACATAGGCGTAGCCAGAGGGGGGCAGAGGGGAGCAATTGCCCTCCACTAACTTTTGAATTAATTTTGAATTTTAGTGTTAATGTTTGATAAATTGCCCCATTGCCTCAATGAAAAGGCGCGAAGTTGCTTCGATTTTGTGACAAGCTGTAGCAAAAAAGTGCAAAGAAGGACATCCACGAGAATATTTTTTAAATAGTCAAGGCTTATTTTTTTATAACACTCAGATATTTTTACACACTTAGATTTTTTTACAAAACTACACACTTAGATTTTTTTTTTACGAAATCTGTAGTTTTACCGAATTCTCAACAGCTGATCGTTCGGTAATCCTATTTAACGGATATTTGTGAAATTTTACAGATATCTGTAGAAAAATTACTGGATTTCGGTAAAATTTTACCGAAATCCGTAAAATCGGATTACCGAACGTTCAGCTGTTGAGAATTCGGTAAAATTTTACAGATTTGTTTAAAATAATCTGAGTGTGTATGATAATCTACCGGTGAGACGAAACAACTCACACGAATTTCAGAGACAAGACAGCATGCTAATCAGAGCAAATAGTTGCAGTTGTTTTATCCTATTCAAAGATATTATCCGTTGCTATGAGCATGAGTAAGATAATAAACATGATTGACCTCCCGATGCTGCTACTCCGTTGTTGCCAGATGAGCTGTTATTACACAGAGAACCACCAGATGGTGCTTGGGACTAGAAGACATTCTCAGTGTGAGAATAAAACTGGTGATCTCAAACTAATGCAATAACCAGCGCCTGCCTCGCCCGAATGCTGATCAAATAAGGGAAGGTAATTTCATTAGAAGGGAAACACCAATGCGATCCTTCGTCAAATTTGCGGTTATATCCTAGATGTAACCCACCTCTATTTTTTAAATAATAGTACCTATTTCTTATGTAAACCTTTTGGAGCCAATCACAAAATGGGAAAGTGGTTAACGTGCTCCAGGATATGCTGGTACGGCGAGCATGGCAAACCCTACCACCGGACGACCAGCCTGGCGAACCCACAAATTTCACCAGGAAGCATTTTAGTTGTTTATTTTTCTATGCTCACTCGATCTGATTCCCGATCTGACTCACTCTGACTCACTCGATCTGACTCCCGATCTGCGTAACCGTCGCAACAATCTCCGTAAGATGCGTAACCGATATTTCATTACGAAACACGAGTCCGACAGAGCTAGACTTCGCGAGCTTGAATCGGAGTATAAAGCCCTCCTTTCGGCAACGCATGAAAGCTATTTGACCAGATTCAGACAACCGTCAAGCAAAACCCTTCTTGCTTCTGGAATTACATCAAGCAGCGGAAAGCTAGTCGTGGGATTCCTGGTTCTAGTCAACTTCAATGGAACTACTTCTCAATCTAGCTCAGAAGCAGCAAATCTGTTTGCGACATTTTTCGAAAGCGTGTTTAGTAAAGCTTCTCCCGTTCAACGTCGGAACTCCTTTGAACAGATACCGGCCTATGACATTAGTTTGGCTTGCATACAGTTTTCTACGAACGATGTTCAGAAAGCTCTTGAAGATCTCGACACATCGAAAGGACCCGGAACAGATAGCCTACCTCCTTTATTTTTGAAGAATTGCGCCACTACTCTTGCCATGCCCATCGCTGCAGTTTTCAACCGCTCGCTCCAGGACAGAACATTCCCAATTGCATGGAAAACGGCGTCCATAGTACCGATTCATAAGTCCGGAAGTTACACTTGTGTCGTAAATTATCGTGGAGTATCTATCCTTTGCACTCTCAGTAAGGTTTTCGAAAAACTAATTTACGCAGTACTATACAGAGCTGCTGCACCGATCATCTCCGTTGCTCAACATGGCTTTGTGAAGCACCGTTCTACAACATCGAACCTAATGTGCTACGTTTCAGCGATATCACGTGAACTGGAAGCAAAGCGACAAGTGGATTCGGTTTATATCGACTTTGCGAAAGCGTTTGATGCAGTACCGCACAATCTCATCATTGGAAAAATGAGCCACCTAGGATTTCCAACATGGATCACAGAATGGCTCTATTCGTACCTGTCTAATCGCTATGCTTTCGTAATTGTAAATTCAGTGCGTTCCAGGACATTCAACATACCATCTGGAGTTCCCCAGGGCAGTGTTCTCGGCCCTCTTATTTTTATTATTTATGTAAATGACTTGTTTGAACTGCTTTCATCGTCAAAACTTTCATTCGCCGATGATCTGAAATTTTTTCGCGCGATTATTTCCGCCGATTGTGTTGAAGTTCAGGAGGATATAAACCGTTTGCTAACCTGGTGTGGTGACAACGGCATGCGCACAAACAACAAAAGTGCAAAGTAATAACTTACACCCGCTGCAACAACGTTATTCTGCACCAGTATTCTATGGGATCGGATTCTCTGGAACGTGTAAGCTCTATCTGTGATCTGGGTGTTACCATTGATTCGAAGCTGAGGTTCAATGAGCACATGAGCATCGTTATTGCTAAAGCATACACTGTGCTTGGATTTATACGTCGTCATACTTCAGGCTTCACTGACGTTTATTGCCTTAAGACGCTTTTTTGCTCGCTAGTTCGCAGCATCTTAGAATACGCCTCACCGGTGTGGTCTCCATCGTACGTCACGCATACTCTTGCAATTGAGCGTGTTCAGAAAAGTTTCATGAGGTTTGCATTGCGTCGGCTCCCATGGAATGATCCAGTCAACCTTCCCGCTTATCCTGACCGATGCAAGTTGATTGATTTGGAAACCCTCTCAGCCAGGCGTATCAAACTGCAACGGCTGTTCATCTTCGACCTCATAATGGGCCATGTGGATTGTCCCGAACTCCTAGAACTAATTCCGTGGAACACTCCTCCTCGTCGGTTCCGAAACTCCCCATTACTGGCAATTCCGTTTCACAGAACGAACTTCGGGTTCAATCATTGTTTTAACTTGTGTTTGCGATCCTTTAACGATGTCAGTAACGAATTTGATTTTATTTTGTCTAAAAATGTGTTTTGTGCTAGAATTAGAGGTTTAGATTAAGTAATTCTAAGTAAGCAGTCTGTACGATATAGTCGAAGATGGTGTACAATAAATAAATAAATAACTCAAATCGCCGAATTCTAGATAACCGAAACAATACGAAACGCACCATGGCCGATAGCAAAATAGTGCGTTATAAAGCATCGGCATAACCTTCCACAGCCGATGCTCCAAACAAACTTTTTTACATTCAATTTTTACAACTATACCTAAATCCTATAGAAGCTTCTTAAGAACAATAAATGCGAGTCAATTTAAAATTGCGATTTAGGGATTTGGGAAATAAGAGTCTGTAGGTGCATTTCGTGCCTTCACCCAAAATAAAAAAGCAAGATTGTAATGCAATTTCGCATGATTTGGTTTCATTACTCGTAATGGATCGCTACTTGGAGAAGAAATGCAACATTGGTCGTGGGCAAAAAAGCAACACATCAGTTCGCTTAGAAAAATTCAATGTGTGCGTGAGGTTGTGCAGTGTGTTAGTAGTAGTAAATTCAATAACTCAAAAAAAAAAAGATATCGGCTCGCAACTGAGATTCGAACCGCGGCCGTCAGCGTGACGGCTCTTCATTGTAACTATCCAGCCACCTTAACAAGTTGAGGTCGTCAGAATAAAATCCCTACACTTGCTTCGGCTGTCGAGGCACTCAACGTTACAACAATGAAGCAAATGTTGGTCGCACACACTTACATGGCTTCGTTTATTTCATAAAACGCTTGGTGACTTGATGAGGGGGGGGGGGGGGGGTGGGTAGTATGATGACGAGTGAAAATGAAAATAGAACACTTGACAGCGGAATAGCAACAGTGGCAAATGGCGTAGTGGCGTTCTGTGTGATTGTCTCACCCATATTGAGAAGTTGTAGACGGTTGAACAAAAACCCAACGGTTGCTGCGACTGTCGAGACACTAAGCACACAGCGATAACCGCTTGTACACACTTGCATGGCTTTGTTTATACAATAAAAAGCATTGTGGATCAGGATGAGCAAAATTGCCTTTTCAGAATCATGCGGATTTCTCAAGATATGATTACAAAAACTGATATGATTACAAAATTGCATTTTTTGCTACAATTTCAACTTTTGGGTGTTGGGGCAACTTTATGCTTCTATTGATATCCAGGCGCATTGGTTTAGCACCAACCGGGAGAGACTTGATTGTATACTCATTATTAATCTTAGAGGGTTTGAGCTGTTTAGTGGAATACTTGTAACTATAATTTAGAAGAAAAATTAGTAATATCCATTTAATTCCAACTACCTTTGCTTATCTTCGACAGATACGCGTATTTCGTCTACAATGTGCAGACTTCTTCAGTTTCTCGTACTAGTTAGTTATTAGTACGAGACACTGAAGAAGTCTGCACATTGTAGACGAAATACGCGTATCTGTCGAAGATAAGCAAAGGTAGTTGGAATTAAATGGAGATTACTAATTTTTCTTCTAAATTATAGTTACTCATTATTATTAATGTCTCCAATCCGCTCAATCAATCGCTAAGTATTGTGATACATTGGATGGATTAATATTATTTGAGATAACTCAATGCAAACGTCATAAAATTTTAAGTAAGATGCTTAGAGGTGAACAGGAAGATTCCATGAGCTACCTCAAAGATTTTTTTTCTGTTTCTATGGGAGAAAAACGGTGTTTTTGCGGTGTTGCTATGTCAATATATACACTGAAAATTTATTTTCGTAAACTAGCTCTGACTCGTTTTGTAAACATGGATTTTGTGCATAGAACAAATGTCTCGTAAATTGTATGATACATTCTTAATGCTTGGCATCTGGTAAAATGCTATCATTACACCTCTTTGTACAGTGCAACATATTGCTTCCTCTCTTCAATTGTACTCATACCTGTTGGTTCAAAACAAACTGATGTTTAAAAACAACAAACATTTTAACAAAATCCAATCAAAACTAAGTTAAACATAACATAACGAATCAACTAAAGTTTGAATAGCTTTGAAGCGGTATCACTTAACATGTAAGAAAAATTATTGTCTCCACAAAAAAGAAAAAAGAAAATGCAAATTATTGTTAAAAAAATACATGTTGGTATTGCTCCTCGGTGTGCCGGAACCATTGATTAATTATTTTTTATTTTTTCAATAACATACTGGATCGATATAGAAAATCTGTCATTCAATCATGCAACCACCAGAGTTTCTTTTTTATTGATAACAAAATAGTCGTAGAAGTTTATATTGTTTTCGTAAAATGCACAAATGTTGTTTCTGTGCCAATAAATGCTTCGTGTTTTAGACAGCTACGCGTATGGCGTTGAGTAAGAAGGTAGCTTCATGAAAAGTACAAATCTATTAACAACGAATACAACAATAGATTTGTTAGTCCTACCTTCGATTTCGTAATAAAATCAAAATTTAATTTTCAGTGTGGGTGAGAGGATCGTAGAGGAAAAGTACATTTTCAGTACAAACTGTGAACAAACTCGGTGCTTATCCTAAACAAAAATCCAATACGACTGTCAAGTACATTCGACACATAACAGTACCCGCTAGATTTTACCATGGTTACTATTTGATTCGGTTTGATTTAGAAACATGCGGAAAACTTAAGGTTTATAAAATCCTTTTTGTTTTTTTCTTAAATTCCAGAATTGTTGAATCTTGTTGCCAAAATTTCACGGGTATTGTAAATTACTTTGGGTAAGCGTAGAGAAGATAATTCACCCGTCGTTCAGGCGGATTGTCACAAGGTGAGGGTTCGATTCCTGCTCTAGCCGGTGAAACTTGAAAATGTCCCTACTCTACTGGTCCACCGAGCGTTGTGTTGTCCGTTGTATAATGTTATGTGTTCAGTGTGTGCAACCGCTGGATGAAGACGGTGTAATTCTCTGTCTCTTTCTCATTCACTCTCTCTCTCTCTCTCTCTCTCTCTCTCTCTCTCTCGGTCTCTCTGAAAAATATCTTGCCCCACCCTATTTGAAATCCTGGCTACGCCTATGTGCGTGTAGGCATGTTTTTGAGTTCTTTCTTCGTTTTGTTTATCAACTCCTCCTCAGTTTTCGCGACAAAATTGTTGGAGTAGATCTTACGCTTCAGGTTGGCCCAGAAATTTGCAGGGGGACGCAGCTGGGGGATGTTGGGCGGGTACGCATTTCGTACTTTACATTTCCCTGTTCACGGTCAGTCCGGAGCGAAAGAAGAACCACAGCTGCACCGTCTTGGGGAACTTGGTGTGTGAAATGAACTTCACATCAGAGCTCACTTCCTTCTTGGGGGAAGTAAAATACGAATAGCCCTGCCAGTCGTTGCCATCCAGGGTGAGATAGGTCTCGTCGTCCATCACCACCGCCACGTCGCGATTCACCAGGAAAATCGAGTTGACCATCTTATTCAGCCGCTGCCGCTGCGTCATTGCCTGCAGATCCTAAACCAGTGTACGCGACTTCCGCTTTCTGACATGTATGTTCATGTTCGACAAGTGCTTTTTCACTGTTTGGCCGGTTGATCCGACCTCTCGGCCAAGCGCACAAAGCGATGTAGCCTCTTTTCCCTCGGTCTTCCTCTTCAGCATCCTTTGGAGCTTCTTGTCGCTCTGGGTCGTCGGCAGTCCGGAACCGGCCTTTCTTTCGATGCTTTGATTGTTGTCTAATAGTGCCAAAATGTTGTAGATGCCGGAATGGGCGTATCCGGCATCGACAAAGTGCCACACGATGTCCGTTTTTGACGTGGCGGGGTGCCGTTCTTTGAACGCGCACACTTCTGAACGGAGTTGCTTCACTGTTTTTGCCATCACGGTTAGAGTTCGACTGATAGAGCTGTCAAATCTTGTCATGGGTTACTATGATTGATGTTGCATGGCTAGTTTTGTCAGTGCGGGTGAAGGTAAACCAATGAAAAATCGGCCATCTTTGTCCATTATTTTTATACGGACGTTAGATGTCGGCATATTTTTAAGCTCATTCATGGCTTTGGCGACCACCTGCTTCTCCGTTTTGGCCACAAAATTATTGGAGTAGATCCTTCGTTTGAGGCCCGCCCAAAAATTTTCTATTGGTCACTGCTGGAGGACATTGGTACCGGTATTTAGTACAACGTACAATGTTGGTAGCTTTTAGTACAACGTTTATCTTCAGAACACAATGACAAAAAACCACATCCTATTTCGCGTGCTACTTCTTGGTGAAGGTAGTAACTTTCGACAGGCACTCCCTTCACCGCAAGCCCCGAAGAAAAGAGCTGCGCCTTCTCGTCAGCCACAAACGGACATTCTTTGGAACTTAATATGGGAGATATATTATGGGAGATTTCCTGCTCTTGAGACACGGTTGACTTCGACTGGAGCTTCCACATAACAATGTCCATCTTGTTCAGGTAGTTCTTTGCTGTTTGGACTGTTCCACCAACCTGGGAACGATGAGACCACCTCTTCAGCTTTTGCTGCACTTTAAGGTGAATCGCTGCTCCATGTATTTTTTCCTATCTTTTATCTCGCTCTCGCAAACTCACCTTGCTATTTCAAATTGATAAATCTCGATCAATCGAACTCTATCAGATTGCTCACAGCAAGTAAGCATACAAACTGATGTGATTAAATTTTCAATATCTGATACCGACTCTGAGTTATATCAAATGTTGAGGTTATGACTGTCATCAAGAATGATTCAGCATAAGCCCTTAAAAGCGCTCTATCGGGCAGCCGGTATCAGGCTCCCTTTCGACGCTCTCACTTTTCTCCAGAAGAGGGATGCTGTAAAAGCCGAGTCAGCAATACCCGGCAGACACAGAGTGCTTCACGATGTCCACCTTCTTCGCTTCGATGTGGAGTTGGCAGTACGAACACGAACAAACCATCGAGCGTAGTTGTTTGACCATTTTCGCCATGGCTGCTGAAAATCAACTGATAGCGCTGTCAATTTTTGTTCGTACACAACAGGGTTGCTATGAATTGCGATGCATAGGTTGATTCACCACCAGATGGTTAGGTGAAAGCATGAAAAGGTTAATCGATTTTTTCTACGTTTTTACATTCATAAAAAGAATTTGTTGAATAGGAATTTTAATGAGTATTACAGGTACTAATACTAAACAATTACTACAACTTGTTTTCTATGGAGCATCGTATAGATTAGTCAACTAATAATTGGACTTTTGATCTAGATTCTCGGTCTGATCGAGGAGATCATTAGGGATTTTCTTGACTGATTTGATGATGACATAAAGTTCGTTAATGTTTAGGATTTTGTTCTAATTATTTAAATAAATTACATCTGTTCAAATTATCTAAATAGTATTTAATTAATTTGCTTTGAACTAAATTTAATTGCAAATGCCAAATCTCTTGCAATACTTAAAATTCAATAATCCATTTCTATTCGATCACCAATTTCAATATTAGTGGTCATGACTTCGTGACATGAAAAAATTTGGCTCTTTTTTCGTTCGCAATTGTCACCCACATGAAAACGACAGTTTTAATTTATTGGATGGAAGTTGAAATAGAAAAAGAAGAAGGACCAAAATTTGACTTATTATCTTAAAATTATTGATTTTTATAAACCGATGTGATTCTCAAGAAGAACATGAATTTTATGTACCATTCACATTTTATCTCAATGAACAGTGGATGCACGAACTCGGTCAGTCCAGACCGGGTGCTTCTGCTTATGAAGATGCTTATGATGATGATTATAACGATAAACATCTTCCACTCAACTGCCATTTAATTATGTATGCAATATATGGGGTGGTCCCTCTGACCTAGCGCCACTAGTTCAGCTCTTCTACTCAGCCACCAATAGTCGACCCGATTGAGAAATGTTTCATTTTGAAGAGGATACGATATAATTATCAGATTGATGGACCTTAATGAGACACTTTTATGACATTAATGCCATCCAAATTGATCGTTTCGCGCGAATATTTTATCACTCGGACAGGTGAGATGACTAGCTGATTATTGTAATCAATACCCATTATTGCGGGGTGTTTCTTCACAATTTGATGAACGAAAATGGTGGCATAGATGGTGACTCTTGACTATATTATAGAAAAAAGTAAGAGCCACCAAAAATGCATTGTCCTGTGGTTGAAAGTCGGTACCTTACAGCGCTGTGTAGGTTGTAATTTAAAGGTCAGAATCATTTCTGCCGTAAGTTCACTATCCATAAAGAACGCCACTTTCTGAGGGAGAAGGATCTGTACCAATAATTGCGTAAGGTAGGATATCGCCTGTTCATGGATAACATTAAACGAAGGGGAATGCTTATTTTTTTCCGTGACGTACTTAATGCATAGGTGCTCCTTCAGATATCGAAATGTCAACTCCCATGATCCCAGAACAGCGTTTCAACATCTCCTTTTACCGGACCGTTTCGTTCTGTGCCACGATGCGGCGAACGGATGCCCTTGGATAGATTTCGGCTGTGGTTGGTACTTGCTATCTTTTTGCTGCGTCTGAGGGAAGCAAAGAGAAGAGTTTCATTTTTGCGATTGCACAGAATGTCACGCCCGGGTGGTTCTTATTTGGAATGCCGTTAAGTGTTATATGTGTAAGACGAAAGACATCCGTGTGGGACACTGGAAATAAGGAAAATCGAAATTGTTATTGGACTAAATGTTGCGAAAGGTCAATGGCAGAGGTTCTGGCTGATATGTGGGCTAAAAATCGCGATTTGATATAAATATTGCCCGCGGTAATTGAAAAAGTATCATTGTTCAGCGCTTCGTTCCAGTGAAAACATCCTCAGCAATCTGTCTAAAATGGCCTTTAAAGTGCGTCATTTGATTTGAAAGCTTCTTGAAATGTTAATTCTGATTCTTTTTCTAGCTCGTCGTCCTGTTTGCCTGCGTTGCGTTCGCCAGCGCCGGATATCTGGAACCAGCAACCACTTATCAGGCCGCCCCATTGAGTTACAGCTCATATCATGGTCCAGCTCTGTCCTACTCTAGCCCAGCCTACAGCTATGGATATGACAACTCTGCACGTCATTTGACCTACAGCGCTCCAATTGCCCATCAGACCTATGCTGCCCCGATTGCCCATCAGACCTATGCTGCTCCAATCGCTCATCACACCTATGCTGCCCCGATCCAATCGCCCACCAGACCTATGCCGCTCCAATCTCCCACCAGACCTATGCCACCCCGATCGCCCACCAGACCTATGCCGCCCCGATCGCTCACCAGACTTATGCCGCAGCCCCTGCTCTGAGCTACGCCCGCAGCTACGCACCAGCTCTGTCCTACTCGGCAGCCCCAGCTCTGTCCTATGCCCGTAGCTACGCTCCGGCTCTCACATACTCTGCCCCAGTGGCCACCAAGACCCTTGCCATCGCCCAGCCAGCTGCCATCGCCCACTCCGCACCACTGACCTACGCGCCAGCCCATGCCACCAGCTACACCAGCTCCTTCATGAAGTACAACAGCCCAGCGATTGCCTATGCCTATTAAGATGTTCCTTTTAATTGATATCCACTGGATAGATTCCGAAACTAAATGTTGTTGAGAAAAATAAATCTGACAAACCAAATTTTCCGCGATCTTTCATTTAACAAATCAAAAACAGGAAAATACCTTCGACCATCACAATACATTGTACCATTCCAAAGTGCCCCCAACAGCTTCATCCTCGGCTGAAGAGAATCTATCAGCACCCTCGAAGTCAACAAGTCTCATCGCTTGAAAAAGCAAATAATCCTCCAAACGAACGAGTAATTGCTAGCCTTACCACACACGATCATTGCATTGTACGTTGAACCACCCTGGTCGTCATCATCACCATCATCATCATCACAAGCGAGATGATGGGAAAGACTCATTGAGTCGTCGTGCCTTATTATTGGTCGCAAATCACACGCTTCAAGTGCCCGCCGCCACAACGGACGAAGATGGCAGGGAGGACAAGTGTTTATTGAATTCGGTCTCAATTGCGTGGTCGACTTGGTGCTGCATTAGCGCTCATAGTACCAGTAAATTGACGTGTCAAGTCACAATCGGGCGTTTTGGTTGGTTTCAGCGGAATGTGACTTTTCCGCCGGCTGGGTGGTCCCAAATAATTGCTGTCAGGTCAGATACCCTACACCTAAGGCTTCGGTTCCTGCAACGAATAGAGCCGATTTTGTTGGTTGAAGTTAGGGTCAATGATGAGCTTGTTTGTTGCCTATGGAAAGTCAGCGAAATTGGCTGCAAAACAGCCGAAAAATTAGGTTTATGATTACGTATGCCTTTGAAATTGGACTGATTTCGGATCGTGAGAAAAAGAAATCACATGAGATAACTCAATGAAACAAATTTTCCCTAAATTCTACGTTTATTAGGTACTAGATGAACCCGCTTTGGGCGTTGTTGCGCTTGCAACTACATGAATGAAAACTTAATAGAACTGGCGCGTTTAAGGTAGTTATTTGGCAATAATTTTGTTCAAATATTTTCTTTTGAAAATGTATGGCTTCAACTATATTTTTTTTTATTTTTGTTTTGTTTTTATCTTTGTTTCTGTTTTTAATCAAAACTTCGGATCGGTAGTTTCTACCATGATTTTTCTTTTATGTAGAAGTCTTTCATAGACAAAACTTTTATCTTCAAACTACGCTGTATAAGTTCATCTTGCATAACCTTAGATTAACTTCTTGAGCATAATGTATCACTGAAAGTAGCTTAAGTATCCCCCTTTCTTGACTAATAAGGAGGTCGAACTTTTATCAGAACATGCTTCTTACCCGGGAAATACACATTTCGAATTTAAGTTGCCTGGATAATTCTCATGTTTGGTTGAAAGTTGTATCTCATTTGATGTAGAAGGAGATGTTCGCCATCATCATGAGGCAACCAAGAGTGAACAACAACGTTTTGGCTACGAATGACAGTATGAAGAAAGTTTTCGATATCCCAGTTGTGCGGCAGGCTCGAAATACATGAAATGTGTTAGGAAAATTGAGCGAAAAGGCCATGAGCGTCTTCCAACCCGGACATTTTTGCCTGTTGAAGTGGCGGACTTAGTCCGTGCTCCTTCAACCTACCCCGCAGTGGGATGTTAGGCAAAAATGTCCTTGGTTCGAGTACCACTGTATACATGCCCTTTTCGCTCAATTTTCCTAAAACATCTGTCATATTTCCGAGCCTGCCGCACACTAGCGGAACTTATCAAAAACTTTCTTCATATCTTTCATTCTAGCCAAACATTGTTGTTCACTCTTGGTGCCTCATGGTGATGAGCGAACATCTCCTTCTACATCATAATCGTTACTCCTCGCACGGAGAATATATAACATAACAATTAATGTATGTATCTCATTTGCTTGAGAGCCTTCCTCTTCAAAGAGGAAAGGGACCTCAAATCACCATAGAAACTTTTTTTGCCTCCAAAAACTCCCATATGCTAAATTTGGTTCCATTTGCTTGATTAGTTGGAGTTCATTTTATGAGAGCCCTCCCTTCCAGAAGACGGAGGGGTCTTGAACAACTATTGAAACATGTTTTGCCTCTAAAAACCCCACATGCTAAATATGGTTCCATTGTTCGGGAAGTTGTTTTGTAAGAAATCCAAATAGGGAAACTGCCCCCATATTAATCTCATTGTTCCTATATTCATCCCACGATGAATCAAACAATTGAGCAGTTGAAGGATCGGTTTCGTTTTCTAATAATGTTTGCTAACGTTAAATAACTACAGCAAACATTACTAACTAATCCTGTCACGTGTATATCATTTTATTTCAAGTAGGATGAATTGCAAAGTGATGAGATTAATATAGGTACATCTTCCCTACGCTGCTCCATTGAGCCGATCAGGTAAAACATATGGCCCAATGAGGTGACCCCCTACCATCCCTCCCCATAAGTTCACTGAGAAATGTCGCTGAACTTTTTTTACTCGTTTGGCGTAGGGATTTTCCTCACTCCAAACGTGAAGGTTTTTCAAATTCGAAACTCCTGCTCTATCAAAATGACACTCATCTGTCCACAGCACTCTAGAGAGGTATTCTCTATCAGCAGCAAGAGGTGCTAAGAAGCAAGAGCTTTTAGAATAAAATTGCAGTAGAGCAATCTGTTTGGAGGATCTCTTGGTTCCAATTCTTGGACAGGAGTGTAATGGTATGGGTGCAGTCGATTTTTGTTCAGCGTTTTCCACACCTTCCAGTGGGATACCCTGAATCTGTAAAAGCAACCTTATGCAATAAATGTGTGCATCATATGGACAGAGATAATACGAACCTTGATGCTTCTTGTCTCGTACTAGTAGTAGGATCCTGTTCGAAACGACGCAGGATCTGTGTTTCGAGGTTCGTTTGCGCCTCCGGTGATCCCGCATCGCGGTGATTGCTCTGAACACTGCCCGTTTCTAAGAGGCGGCGGAATGCTCTGGTGAATACGGGTGCGCTGGGAAGCGTGCGATGCGGGAATCGTTGTTCGTACTCCCTCCTGGCACCTGCAGCATTGCCGTCTGCAAAACCATTACAAAAATCATATCGGCGTACTCGCTGTTCGAAAAACTGCATCTATTGCTTCGAAAACCAGGTTCACACAGTATGACGATCAACCAAACATGATATCGACTACTGCGATTACATTGATTGTTGTCACTTGCCATGACGGCACCATGGGATATTTATGAGTACCCGAGCAAAAAGTGCTATTGTTGCTCGGCAATGCAAACTTAAATGTTCAATAACTCGGCAAGGAATGATTTTACGACCCACCTTACCATACATTTTTTTGCTGCAAATGAGGTCTACTATCACCTCTTTTCGGGTGTAACACCAATTACCAGTCACCCTGTATAGATCCAACAAGAATGCGTCGCCACCCAGCCGCGTGATACTTCTTGATGAAGACGGCAATCTTCGGAAGGCACTTCGTACTGTATATTTTCCCGTTCGCCGTAAACCTCGGATAGAAAAACAGCAGTTTGAACATTCCCGCTTTGGTGATGGTCGGCCACAGAAGGACCTTTTCCGGGAATTTAGTCTGGAAAATATACCTGACGTCAACGCTTAGCTCCCTGGGAGACAAAGAAAAGTAAATACCTGTTTCCTTACCAGTCGTTGCCATCCAACGTCAAGCCGGTCTACTCATCCATTATGACCACGACGTTACGCTTCACCGGAAGGTTGTTTTTTTACCAGCACCTTCAGCCACTCCTTCTGTGTGATTGCCTGTTTTCAGACAAGGCCGCCCTCGACTGATTTCTTCATTATTTGGCAAGTTCAACATCTCGACCAAAAGCCGCAGAACGATGATGCATCGTTGACCTCGGTCATCCTCTTCAGCTTTTGCTGCACTTTACAGTCGCGTAGAACTGTTAAGCGGCCAAAGTTAGGCCTTCGGTCGACTTTCTCGCCTTTCACCAGAAGGTATATGTCGGATTGGACGTATCCGGTAGGCATAAAGTGCCTCGCGGTGTCCAACTTCACTGCTTCGAGTTGAAGCCAAATAAAGCATCGAGCGTAGTTGCTTGACTGTTTTCACCATGGCTGCTGCAAATCGATTGATAACGCTGTCAATCTTTTCCATTTCGCAACATGGTTGCTACGATTGGCGAAGCATAGGTGGCAGAAAATCGCATGAAAATTCACTAACATCAGTCCAATTTTTAAAAGCATACGTTACCCTCCGCCGTAATTTAGGAGACCCGGCTGCATGTACACTAGGATTTCCCGAACAAACCGGTAAAATCAAGGTACACAATCTAAAATAAAGATACATGTTTGTAGAACAAACCGTAGATAGTCGGATCCGAGTTCATCTGGGTTTTGAAGTGGCATTTTAAGTGTAAATTGAGCGTTTGCAAATCAGCTAAAGTATTAGGCAACGACTTGGCTACATTAAGCCTTTAGCCAAATACCACGGAACGGAAGGGCAACTTAGAACGATTCAATGACACGAAAAGTGAAAAATGAAGTTATATGAAGAGTAACCCAATTTTATTTGTTTCCACTCATTCTATTATTACAGTGTTGAAGAGACTTCAAATATCAACTACTAAAAGTGGTATATTCGCTGCTATTTGATCACCACAGTATGCTCTGGTTACTTGAAGAAAAAACAACAACACATCATTTTGTGATTTTTACATTTTATTTTGTGATAATCTCATCAAAAAATATTATTACTACTTACACCTTTGAATTATTGGATGCATTTCTACAATTTATTGAATAAGATGTCCGGAGCAAACGAATATATGGTTGCTATCGTGAACACTCGAACCAATAATCCACAACGAATTCTGCCTGATTTTGAATCCTCTACAAGTACCCTAATTCTGGAATGAATTATTATATTGTTACATGTTGATGTGCTGAATCAATTCGAAATACCATAAGTATTTCCCCGCATTATTATCTGTTTTTCCGTGCTTCTGTCTCGGAAAAATACTTCGAGAAATGTCATAACAACAAAATCATGGGCTCTATATCACACACATAAGGTATAAGAAAAACGCAAATGGCGTCCATTTTGGAAAACAATTCGTGTGCAATATTGAGAATGATGAATTAATATCAATAGATCTCTATCTCTTGCTGTACAGAACAACAATACGCAAAGTAGCAAAAGCTGCTAGCGTTTTTATGTATCTTCACTTCAATCTTACATTTTGCTATACTTCGTTCTAGCTTGAATGTTTGTCTGCCGTTTTGAATTTTTTTGTCAATCCTTTTTTCTCATCAGGAGAATTCCCTTAAACGTTATATGAAACATTTGTAGATTATTTGTTTCTTAATATATATAAGACCATATCAAAATATCAAATCTACACAAGTTTAATACACCAGTTGCTGGTCAAGAAAGTTAGAGTCAAATTCTATTGAAACAAAACCATTACCTTTGGCAAACAGTTGGCTCTAATATCCGACTCTCAGACCATAACTCTCATTTTGAAGGCCTGCCCGTTGCGTTTGCGCTTGCGTATATTTGACAGTTTCTCCATAAGTTGTCTGGGAAACTTACGTTTACTGTCTCGGAGATAACTTATTACTCAGATACCACTGATACTAGGAACTGAGAAGGACTGCAAATAGTGGACGAAACTCGCATATATTTCAAAGAATAGTCAGTTATAACGTTATTAAGAAGAAACAACTTAGCTCACTTAAAAGATTTTTAATAAGAGATTCCATTGGAAGGTTCAAACGAATTGAATAAGGTATTTTTTCTATGAAGCTTATTAATCAATGCCAATGATAAAGGACTAAGTTACTGTTTTTTTTTCAAATTAATGTAGGCTTCTGCATTACTTATTGTCAATTGGGATACTAAAGTCCTTAAGTTCTGAGATCTTGCGAAGAGGTACTCCATGTTCCATGTTCAGCTTTGTAAAAAAAATTACAGTATAATTTAAGGAATGTATCGAATATAAACTATCCACATACATTTGCGTTGTACGCATGTATTTGTGATGGTTTTTTATGCTCTCAACACTGCATGCTGTGCGTTTGACTGTCAGCTTTCTTTTGTTTACTTGTTTGTGCGGTTCAAATTCTGCGTTTTTGAAATGTCGCGTATTGAAAAGGAAGTGAAAATTAAGGTTCTAGACACATGGCTAAGTGCGAAGGGTATTACTATGCGAAAATTGGCGAAGCGGTTTGGAATTAATCATGCGAGTGTTAAAACCATCATTAATAAGTTTGGGGAACACTGTTCTTTGGATGAGCTACCAGGAAGAGGAAGAAAACCCGGTTCTTCCAACCCGAAACTGGAGCAGAAAGTGGTATCTCTAATCATGAAGAACAAATCAATGTCAATACGTGATTTGGCCAAAAAAGCAGGAACGAGTGTCGGAATGATCCAGCGTATCAAGAGGCGAAACCACCTGAAGACCTACAAGAAGCAGAAAATCTCGAAACAAAGTGCAGAACAGAAGAAACGAGCAGCAACAAGGGCCCGGAAATTGTATTCGCGTCTTTTGCAGCGTCCGGATGCATGCGTTTTGATGGACGATGAGACCTATGTAAAGGAGGACTCAAAAACCCTTCCAGGTCTACAATACTTTACTGCCGTCGTTGGGGAGGATGTGAGCGATGCGGACAGGTCGATTCAAGTGGAGAAATTCGGTCGAAAGGTATTTGTATGGGAAGCAATATGTTCCTGTGGTTTGAAGTCAACCATTTTTTACACTACCGGAACTATAAATGCGGAAAGCTATCGATCTGAGTGTCTCCAGAAATGATTGTTGCCTTTATATAAGAAGCATAGTACACCTCCACTGTTTTGGCCGGATTTAGCGTCGGCTCACTATGCCAAAACCACTCTCAATTGGCTTGCGGAAAAGGGTATAGATTTCGTTGAGAAAAATATCAATCCACCAAATTGCCCTCAGCTTCGACCCATCGAACGTTACTGGGCAATCGTGAAGAGGGTCTTCAAGAAGACTGCCAAGGCAGCTGAGAACATGCAGGAGCTCAGAAAAATTTGGGCTCAAGCGTCCAAAAAATGCGATGCAACACTTGTCCGGAACTTGATGAAGAGCATTCGATCCAAAGTTCGAAAATTTCATCAGGTCTTCATTATGTTCAAGTTTAACCTCGTACAATAAAGGATCATTTTTTTGTATGAATAAAATATCGGTTTTCAACATAATTTGAAAGAAAGTTTGTGGATAGCTTATTTTCGATACAATCCTTACTCCCATGCCGATAATAGGTTAAGACAATCAATGTAACATGCCAATGCCGATATTTCTTCTAATATCTTTAATTTTTTTCACAAAAAAATGAAGAGAATAATAAAAGGTGTGAGTTACTTGAAATTTAGTGTTTTCTTTTAAATTTTTCCTCGGTGTTTTTTTTTTAATTTGGTTTATTATTCACAAAAACTTATTCTCAAAGAGTTTTTCTATGCAACGTAAGTTTTCAGAGATACAATTTTAAAATTAAGGTAAATGCTGAAATGCAAGCGTCGATTTTAGAAGTAGGGTTGTTTAAATAATCAATCAACATATGTCAGTTTTTATATTCCGTTAAATTAAGTTGATTTTGTGAGCACAAAATCATGTTAAGCGATCACAATTTTCAAATAAAATAAGTTTATTAAATGTCCCTAAAAAGATGACAGTAAACTCCCTTACACAATCCCATAGACAATTGTTTGAATACTTTTTTTTTAATGCAATCGCACTTCCACAAAATATTTCCTGTGCATTAAAATTCATAACATTTTGGAAATACTCAAGCTTCTGAGTCAAATGCATGTTGAGAATTTTGTTCAAATAAAAAAATCGATTTAAATATCACACAATATCAGGCCATTCTGAATGGAAATGCTCCTGATTGGCTTCACTTTTGTTTAAAAAATGTATGAAAGTCTGAATACAGACTTCTCCAAATGTTTAAGAGTGAGGTTATGAGGTGGGATATGTATGGAATGATAGCTTAAATAATTTCCTTCCATGGGAAATTTATCAAAAACAATTAAAAAAGTCCATATTTTTCAATGCAAACGTTACAATTTTCTATCTGAAAAGATAGAAACAGCCTGAATATGAAGAAGTTAAGGAAGAAAAAATAAATGCCTTGTTGTAGAATATGGTACGTATGCATACGTACTATCAGTATCTCGTTGGTAATCGTTAAATATTTTTGTATCTTTCCAAGATGTTCTAGGTTATTCTGAATGTACTTGAGTCCAGAACTTTACATCTACAGTTGTAACAGTAGCGTATAGGACTATAAAGACTGTATTCGATAAAATTTGGACACACAAAATAGGTCACCAAAAAGTTTCCTTGAGCTCGATTCTTTTCAAACTTTCTGCAAATAAAGTACTACTAAATTGTTGAGTTTTGTTTTCATTGGTTTATTGAACCTCTTCTCCCAACCCAAATGCTCACACCTTTGCCTTGACCCCTTTCATCAAATTTTGGGCAATGATAGGACCGACTTGCTTACTTACTTTTAACCACACTTTCTTTAGTTCAAGTTTATTTTCTATTAGTTTTGGAGTTTTAACGAGCTTTGCCTTCATGATTGCCCGAAATTTTTCAATTGGGCGAAGTTCCGGAGTCAACCCTCCGTCTTTTGGTACAAAAACTAAATTGTTATCTTTGTACCACTTTAAGACGGGCCGGGCATAGTGGCAAGATGTCAAATCCTGCCAAAACAGTGTCGGGCCATCGTGAGATCTCAAGAAGGGCAGAAGTCGTTTTTGGAGGCATTCGTCCTTGTAAATTTGTCCGTTGACGGTCCCAGAGGTGATGAAGGACTGACTCATTTTGCCACATCCGCAGATCGCTTGCCAGACAAGGAATTGTTTGGCGAATTTCGACAGTTTTTTCTTCCGTGCACTCTCCGGAACGGCCAACTTGGGGGTGGCGACGTAGTGTTCCTGTCCTGGCATTTGTTTGGTGTCGGCTTTAATGTAGGTCTCATCGTCCATCACAATGCAGAACGGTTTTGTGAGCCACTCCCTATACAGTTTTCTTGCACGAGTTTTGGCCACCGAGTTCTGTTTATCGCTCCGGTTTGGTGCCTTCTGGACCTTGCACACATGTAATCAAGAACGTTTCATTGTTTTCTGCACAAAACAAACTGAAAATTTTGCCTTTTTCGCAACATCCCTGATCGAAATGTTGGGATAACGCTTAAATTGGTTCAATACCATCCTGGCCTTCTCCGGATTTGATGTGCCACTTCAAAACCCAGATGAACTCGGATCCGACTATCTACGGTTTGTGCCATTTTTGCCACTAAAATTTTTCCGCTTGGTTGTCTTACGGTCTTTGAACGTTTTGATCACATGAGATACGGTTGAATGTGCTGTAGTGTAACATAATACGTAACATAACCCATTTCAATATTTAACATGCAACTTGACTCATAATCATAAATTCCACGAAGACCTTTTTTTCTAGACCCACCAAGTTGACATTCAACGGTCACACCAGAAAACAAACGCCAAATATAAAACATCAGTACCTTCCGTGTTGATGCCATCAAACATCCAAATAATTGCAACCATATGTTTTCCGACCCAGACCCAGAATGCTTACAAATAAACGCATTCATGGTGACCCGGAAAACAACAGACCCAAATTCTTTTGTTATTTCTTTTCGGCAACCTTCGCCTATGTACTACGACGAATGGAACGCCATAATGAATCACCAACACATGTGACAAATTGTAGTGATTGGTTCACTACATTTGGAGACCAGAAAGGTTAACGCCCATAGACTAAGTACCAAGTGTAGAAATAAGCTTCCTAGATTTAAGAGACTGAAATAAAAATCATTACTTATCATTACGCGAACCTGATCGCAAGCTCTTCTCCAGTAAAAGTATCACAGCCGGAATAAGCTTCCACAGTGCGATTCTGAGCTGTTTTCCGATCCATCGATGAGAAGCGTTTGGGTTTTCGAAGTGAGTGCCCAAAATTTGTTGTCGCACTATTTCTTCATTCGAAGCCATCCCAAAAATGCAGCACAGTTTTTTTCTTTTCAGTAAGAAGAAGTACAATTTTTTCACCACTTTGTGACCTCATAATTTGAATGAACTACAGCATAAATAATGTTTTGTGTAATATTTCACTATTTTTACATTACGAATGATGACGTAGAGGGTGTTTTGATCAAAATTTGGTCGATTTAAACTTGATGCATTTCCTTTCATCGTGCATTAAAAAAATTTGCGCACCTCTCATTTTGAAGATGTGTGCGTATAGCATCATGCGTATATCTTGATTTCGAGATTAGCACTTCAGTTATCAAAATGTCGTCGAAGGTGTTGCTTCTCTACCTTCGACGACATTTTGATAACTGAAGTGCTAATCTCAAAATCAAAATTTTGCACGTGCATGGCGAAAATCGAAATTATTCACACGCCAAGTTGGCGAAATTGTTGAATATGGCTAAATCAACTGTTGCCAACGTTTTAAAAGTTTTCGGTGAACGTTTGTCGACAGCCAGGAAAGCTGGCTCCGGGGGAAATCGAAAGCTGGAGGCCACAGCGACGACAAAAAGAGTTGCCCGCTGTTTCGAGTGGAACCTCAACCTCTCCGTCCGAGATGTCGCAAAGAAGCTGAGAGTGGTGCCTTCAATCGTGGATAGAGCTAAAAAACGAGCTAAACTGTGGACTAACAAGAAAGTGGAGACTCCAAATCGCGACGAGAAACAAAACACGTCGGTCAAAGCACGATCGCGAAAGTTGTACACGATGATGCTGACGAAGTTTGATTGCGTGGTACAGGATGATGAAACTATCGTCAGTGCAGACTTTAAACAGCTTCCTAGACAAAACTTTTGTAGGGCAACCTGACGGGGAAAGGTGGCAGATATTTTCAAGCACATTAAACTGTCAAAGTTCGCGAACAAATAACTGGTGTGGCAGGCCATCTGTATGTGTGGCTTGAAGAGCAATTTTTACATTGCGGCCGGAACCGTCAACCAGGAAATTTATCTGAGCGAGTGCCTACAAAAACTGCCTTTCCTGAAGCGACACAATTGTTCTGTTCTATTTTGGCCGGAGTTGGCATCTTGCCATTACAGATGGAGTGGTTTTCTGCCAACAACGTTCAAGTGGTGCCCAAGGACAATAACCCTCCCAACACGCCAGAGCTCCACCCAATCGAACAATATTGGGCCATTGTCAAGCGAAACCTTAAGAAGACTCAAAAAGCTGTTGTGAGCGAGAAACAGTTCAAGGCAAACTGGTTTTCTGCGGTGAATAAACTGGACAAGGAGACTGTAGACAATCTCATGGCAGGTGTTAACCGAAAGACCCGGCAATTCACTTTCATAGTAAAGACGAAGCCTAGCTGAATGTTGCTCCTGTATTCTGTATTAATTTAACTTGAAAAAGAAAAAAAACTTAATAATAAAAATTTTGATCGACTCCCACACATAACAATTTGACCAAATTTCAATCGGAACACTTTTTAATCTTCATTTATCAATTTATCTCAGCACTCACGGTATTTAAATTTCTATATAATAATGAAAAATCTTCCAAATCCGTTCATTTTTTTTTAAATCATACGTTATCTGGCAGGAATCTAATTTTCTGTAATAAATTCACTGCGCAATAGTGGAGCAATAATGGACTGTACGTCATTCAAAAACGGATGAACCTCCTACATTGCTACAAATTTCGCCCAACCGAAATGTATTTGCGCATCATCGAAGCAAATCTAAAGAAGAGTAGAAAAATGGATAAAAATGCTGTTTTAGTGGCCTGATGCTGGAAAAAAAATTAGTCTTTGAAATTGATCGGCAGATTGTGCTGCATGCTACTGCCTTCCTCTGATGGCATTGCACGATTTTGGAGATTCTTCGCACCGATACACCGAAACAAAAAAAAAGAATGTAGGTATGTTTTCATTGACAAGAACCAAACAACCGTACTAAAAAATTGGACACGCTCTATTGTGTCGATTTCACCCTGATTTTTTTTCATCTTAAAGTTGCCTTAAAAAACATATTAAAATCATCTAACAAGATCACGACCTAACCGTTGGCCGTTGAAAAGATGACCGCCAGCGATAAATTTTCGGCTGGTAGTTGTCGCGATCCCCAGCGTGTTCTTTTTTAATTTCAAGACGGAACGGCACCTCTGTGCGGCTTGGAGGACGAAATTGAATTAATATTATTTTGATACGCGTTAGTTCAGTCATGTGCCGAGTTGTTGCTGCTAGTCGCAAGCCGCGCCAAAACGATGTTGACGTGAGGTTAATTTTCCACGTGCACAACCATGCTACTTCGGCACGCTTTGGATGGTTGCCTGGCGACGGGAGGTCTCACGCACTGCACTGCACTATTTCTCGAGAACGTTTTCAAACAGACGTATCTGATTTTGTAAACAAAGAGGGGAAGTAAGATTCAAACGTTAAATTCTTGAAACCCTTAGCACTTTTATGCAAACTAGGGCTACGAACACAAAAAATAACATTTTCCTAACATGATGGTGATGCTAGTTTCCGTGAGGCTGATGAGAGTATTGACAAATTTACGTTTGAATCTTACTTCCCCTCTTTGTTTACAAAATCAGATACGTCTGTTTGAAAAAGTACTCGAGATTTGTAGCATTTTGGTCGTTCCCCGAGCGTGAGCAACTAGTCAACAAGATTGACTTGTACAAATTAATCATATTGTGTTGCACGAATTAGATTCTACAAGATTTAAGATTAACGATGGGGCAAGTTCGTTGCTATGCGAGAGGGGTTTTGAACGGTGATGCGATGGGACCCATAAGGATGAGAACGTGAGTTTCACGTCAAATTTAAGGTTATAGATTGACAAATCATTTGGTTTAAAAAAGCTATATAATTAAGTGGTTGAAAGACATTGACCTACCGTGGTGTGGGTTCAAACGGTGCCGATTTGATGAAATAAAACATTTAGTATAGAATAAATATTTTAATTAATTAAATCACTGTGAGTGATATGATGTATGCACCTTTGGCCACTCCAGCATTGGTCCGGTTTGAGATTTTTTTTGTCTCATAGGATGACAATAAATCGATGTTTTTGAAACGTATTTTAGATCACAAAATAAAAAAAAAATTATAATAGTTATTATTATTGAAATTATTATTTACTTGGTTAATCCAATCGATTATATTTTTCACACAAGAGGGAGCGTTTGATTTTTTGCGAATTGACATTTTACTGAATCTGAGCTGATTTTATAGTTCAATTATTGTCATTATTGTGTCATAACTCACAATATCATTAAATTTGATGATATTGTTTTATTGATTTTGCTTCATAGATTATTTGACATAACTTTTTGTTTTTTATGTCCATTTGTCTTTAATTCCCTTTCAATTGAATCTTCCCTGTTTCAGGAGCAACTCCAAATTCAAGAGAAATAACTATTGGGACAGCAAAAATAAAAGTGGACTGATGTTAAAATCAACATCAAGCAGCAAATAGTGGCCATGGCAACAATAAATTAAAATGTATAAATGTTAGTTCTGTAAAATTTCTATAGATTTAATAAACTTTTTCAGGATACCTCAAATCAAGATTTTGGTAAGCAGGTGCTATCGCTGAAAACGCGCGAAAACGTGCATAAACGTGGACCCACAGAACTCTACACATTAACCGAATGATGATCATATATAATAGATATGAATGATTGTAGTATTTTTCATTTACATAAATATATACACTATTATACAAATATTTCATGGGAATAAAAGGGACCATCAGGGCACCCGATTGAAGCACTCTGGATGAGGAGAGTGGGAATGCCAACTTCCCATTGCTAACAGCTTGTGAATAGAGGGTGGGCATCCTCATGTTAGATGGCTTACTCTTTTGACCAATTGTTCAATCTTGTCGTTGGAAAGAGATTCTTTATGTCCCTGTGGAAACGTATAAGTGATGCTGCCTATCGATCCACATAACCCCTTTTTGGTCCTTCATACAATGACATGATTGGGATAATCAGTGGTTATTAAAGCTTGATCAAGTCTAACAGCAAGAAGTGCTTATTGCTGTCGGACTTAGTTTCCGTTCTACAATGGGTGAAAGTATATATCATACAAGAAGGAGTGTTTGATTTTTAATTAAGAAAGAATTTGATAACCTATCTAACTACTTTTTACAAACTTAAAACTAACGTGTGAGATCACGGATGGTCTGGTGAGGAAATCTGACACAGAACTCTCTGAACCTAGCTAGGGTTGATGTTCTCCGTTCTTCCAACACCTGAAAACCAGCTAGGCGATGGACCTTGGAGTTTCTAGTCCTCGGGAGACTATTCAGAATCATTCTCAGGAGATTATTCTGAATCATCTGTAGTTTAGCATGGTGGGACTTGGCGCATGACTCCCAGACTGGCAAAGCGTATTCAATCACCGGTGGGATGATTTGCTTGTGAATAGCAAGCCTATTTTTATGGGTAAGGGAGGACCTTCTGCTCATGAGAGGGTACCTCTTGAGGATGGAGGACTTTGTGGATATTTTGTTAGCGTGGGATCTAAATAGCAATCAAGGGTGAGACCTAGATAAACTACTCGACCATTCGATGGGTGTACTACCGAGGTGGACTTTCACATTACCAGACGGAACAAGCTGATGTGATTTAGAGTGTGGAAACAGATCTTAAAGCTGTTGAAGTAGCCGGACAGAACATCCAGGCCTTCCTGGAGTTTACGTGTCAGAGCTCGAATCACTCGACTCTTGTAGATGATGGCAGTGTCATCTGTGAACATAGACAAAATACCACCGCCCGGTGATGGAGGAGCATCTGACGTGAAGATATTGAACAAAATGGGACCTAGGGGACCCCAGCATCAACATTTAACGCATTGGAATAAGACCCACTCATGAAGACCTGGAATCGTCTTTCCGCTAGGTAGTTTGTGATGATTTTTAAGAGGAAGATCGGGAAGTTGAGTCGATTCAGCTTATACCCAAGCCCATATATTACCAGACATTGTCGAACGTCTTCCCGACGTCCAAAAATGCGATGGCAGGTGTTTTTGAAACGGAATTGTTCTGCCTTAAGATGTTAGTAACCCTTGACAACAAGCTGCTCTGGGAGGAACATGTGCTTCTGGTTTGAGAACTCCAGCAAACAGCTGAGGATCAGCTTTTCGAATAGCTTCGAGATGGAGGATAATAAGCTGATAGGGCGATTGCTGTTTGCACTGGTAGGGCCTTTGCCAGGCTTACGGATTGGGATTACTTCAGCTGACTTCCAACGAGACTTGAAGTAGCCAAGCTCCAAGCATTTATTGAAGACCGTGTCCAGGTGGACAAAAAAGACAAAGCTTAAGTTTTTCAACTCAAGGTTGAGTACTTCATCGACACCTGCGGCCTTCATGTTTATGGTTGTTTTGATGGTTGTTATCGCCTGCTATCGTCAGATAATCTTAACTCATCTGGTATAACTATGAGAGATTCAGCGACTCTAGGCATTACCTCCAGTACAGCAGGCTCATGTGTACTCACCATGGCACGACCTAGGTTATGGGAATCCACAAAGTGCTAGCCTAGTGCATTGGTTTTTTCAACAGGTGTTAGTAGCAGCGAAGGTTCCGTATTTTGATCGGGAGAGTAAAAGGGAGGTATAGGTCTTGGCTTATTTTTGAGAATTTTATTCATCTTCCAGAATAGCTTTGTACGGTCTGAGAGTGAGCGAAGATGGTTGGCAAATTCTCGATTTCTTTGATCCATCAAACTGGCTTGGATGATTTTCAGGTGGAAGAGGCCAGAAGGTTGGTATTGGTGTCGAATGATATTACGTAGTCGAATGAGATGTTTGGTAGATCTGTCTAGGTTCAGAGAATTACTCACCAATCTGGAAGCTGAGAGCCGTAGTCAACAGATGAGTCAACGCACTGCTGAAATCGCGCCCAAATTGCGCCGTAAAGCTTGAAAACGGTTGACAAAGGAACCTTCTTTGGCCACCACCGGATAGTAGTCCGAGAAGAGTTCCTGATGGACGACAGGATCGGAGATGTTCGTCGTGTTGGTCAGGAAGATATCGATGGTAGCATGAGCACCGGAACGGCTCAAAAGGGTGGGAAAAGCTGGACTCAAGATGGTGTAGTGTCTTTTCTCGAAACCTTGTTGGACGATGGTACCATTGGGGTTCCTCCAGGTGTTAGCTGAATTGCCCCCGCTGCCTATTTAACTTGTTGATATCTTGCCGTAGAGCCTCTGCCGAGCCGTCACTGGTGTTTGTTTGCTTGGCGCAGTAGGCCGCTATGATGGTGATTTGGCTGGCGGCGGGAGTGTCCAGTTCAACTCCTATGGCCTCGATGACATTCAGCCCGAAACTGGACACCAAGCGGCAGCTGATGTTGAGCCGTACCCCTGAGTGGGTTCGATCCAGCCTTACAATCCGAAAGTTGGGGATATAGAGATTCACCTCAGGCTTGAGGTACGTCTCTGTGATTATGGTGATGCGTCTTTCCTTCTCTGTTAGGAAATAGATGAGCTCAAGGGTTTTGTTCTTAACAGGGCAAGCGTTCCCATTGAGGATGTTAATGGTTTCTTCAGGGCTCATGTTGCTTCATGAATTTGAGCAGCACCCTGGTGGCGGCTTCGATTTGTTGTTCCTTGGAAACGGCAGCGACTTAGCCTTCTGTACATTGCTTGTACGAACTCCATCATCTGGTCCGGGGAGAAGAGCAAGTCATCATTAGACGCATGAGCTGAGGTAGAGCTTGAGCTTGGGATTCTCCAGGTTGCGGGATGTGCGTTTTGCACTGACGGCGCTGTGGCAGCTGTTGCGAGTCGTTGTTGAACTGACAACACTGGCTGGCGGATTTCCAGCCGATGGCAGATTCGGCACGCTGTACCAGAGCGGTGGGAAGTTCTCGACCGTATTCGGAGGAAGTTGATGGTGGTTTCACCCATCCAGGTTTCGGATGGACGCCTTTCTCCGGATTTCAATAAATTCCACGCGCTTGGGGCAGGCACCGTTTTGGCCATCGTGGTTTGACCCACAGTTGCCACATTTGGGGTCAGCAGTTTCTTCCATATGTTCGCATTAAGCTATTTCATGCGCTCCTGCACAGTTGCAGCAGCGCGGTTTCATGCGACAGTTCCTTGTCTCATGGCCGAATGGATGGCAGTTCGCACATTGCGTGACGTTACTGAAGTCTTCTGCAGAGTTTTGCTTATGTTCTCTGAAGAATTTCCGCGAAGTTCTATGAAAAATTTCCCTGAAGTTCTATGAAGACCTTCCCTGAAGTTCTATGAAGAACTTCCCTGAAGTTCGCTGCAGAAATTCATCGAAATTCTCCGCAGAATTTCCCTGAAGTCTTCTGAAACATTTCCGCGAAGTTCTCTGAAGAATTTCCGTGAAGTACTCTGAAGAACTTCCCTGAAGTTCTCTGAAGGACTTACCCAAAGCATTGTGAAGAACTTTTCTGAAGTTCTCCGTAAAATTTCACTGAAGTCCTCTACAGAATTCTGCATATGTTCTCTGAAAAATTTCCGCAAACTTATCTGAAGAATTTCCAGTAAGTTCTCTGCACCTCTTCCATAAAGTTCTCAGCAGAACTTCCTTGAAGTTCTCTGCAGAACTTCCCCGAAGTTCTCCGCAGAATTTCGCATATGTTCTCTGAATAATTTTCGTTAAGTCCTCTGAAGAACTTCCGTGAAGTTCTCTGAAGAACTTCCTTGAATTTCTCTGAAGGACTTACCCGAAGCTTTATGAAACACTTTTCTGATGCCCTACGCAGAATTTCCCTGAAGTCCTCTGTAGAATTTTGCATATGTTCTTTGAAGAATTTCCACGAAATTCTTTGAAATACTTCCCAGAAGTTTTCTGAAGAACTTTTCAAAAGCCACTTCAAAACATCTCTGAATTTCTCTGAAAGTCTTTCCTAAAGTTCTCTTCAGAATTTTTCTGAAATTTTCTGAAAAATCTCCCTGAAGTTCTTTGCAAAAAATCCTTGAAGTTCTGTGAAGAATTTCCCTGATAATCTTTACAGAACTTTCCTGAAGTTCTCTGAAGAACTCCCCTGAAGTTCTCTGCAGATCTTCCCTGAAGTTCTCTGAGGAACTTTCATATAGTTCTCTAAAGAACTTCCATGAAGTTCTCTAAAGAACTTGCCTGAAGTTCTCTGCAGACCCTGCAAGAAGTTCACTTCCATGAAATTCCCTGAAGAACTTCTCTGAAGCTTTGTGAAGAACTTCCATGAAGTTCTCTGAAGGACTTACCCATTGTTTTTTGAAGAACTTCTTTGAAGCAGTAGCCCAAAGTTATCAGGAGAACGGAACCAAGAATACCAATATTGGGGTAATCAGCCTCTCATGTTTACTAGCGATAAACGTTTATTACATACATAATTCACAGGAAGACCAGTTCCACGCAATGAAAAAATTCTGAACTATGAAGTCGACCGTCTGGAAGACCATGATATCTCGAATAAATGAATTCATGCATGATCTAGAAATCAAAAACACATATTACAAAAAGTTTCTAGGTTCCTTGCACCACGAATTCTATTCTAATGAGTGAAAGTAAAAAAACTCTGAACCCTCGAATATCTGTTTTGAAGATGCCATTTTACTATATCTCAAAAATCCCAAGATCCACATTATACAGTAAGTTATCAAGCATACAAGCGCCATGGAGTGAGATAATTCTGAACTGTTGAGTCAAGCGTCTGGAATCTCATAATTTTACAACTAACGTTCCAGTAACAGCAAATTTATACACGATCTAAATCTTAAAATACAGGTAATACACGAAGTTCACATTTACGCTAGTGCCACGTACCGAACGAGTTCTGAACTAATGTTAACACCATCCTAAAGGCCTCACTCAACCATACATGATTGACGGAGATGCCAATTTGCTAAGGTCTGTACTCGAAAAAAATGCACCAGACAAAAGTGTTCGCAAAAAAAAATTTTTAAGTCGGATTTTCTTGAATCTTTCAGAAAATGAACTAATACATATAGATTATGTTTCGGCATAATTACTTTATACAATTTCCTTTCTATCGCTGAAATCCCGCACCTTTTCCTTAAGATCCCTCATTACATTTTGTGCAATGGTGGAGCCGACCTTTTTGGTCATTTTCATCCATTCCTTCTTCAACTCCAGCTCGTTCCTAAAAACCTTGGACGATTTTCGAACTTTGGCCTTCAATAATGGGCCAAAATCTGTCCATCGGATGAATCTTTGGTGAATTTGAAGGGTTGAAACAACGTTATTGTCTCTGTACCAATCGAAAGTCGATCGCGCGGAATGGCATGATGCCAGGTCCGGCCAAAATAATGTCTCGCCTCCGTGGGACCGCAGGACGCAACAGACGCTTTTGGAGGCACTCGGTGCGGAAAATTTCGCTGTTGATGGTACCCGTTATGATGTACGGTTTACTCAGTTTACCGCACTGGCATATGGCCTGCCAGAGCAAGTATCATTTGGCGAATTTGTCCACGTTCTTCTTTCTTATGTCTTCCGGAGCATCAAACCGTGATTTGGCAACGTAGAACTCCAGCCCCGGTATCTGCTTTGCATCTGCCTTAATGTAGGTTTCGTCATCCATAACCACACACATCGGTTTCGTTAACCACTCTCGATCCTTGCGCGGGATTTGGCCACCGTGTTTTGTTGATCACGCCGGTTTGGTGCCTTGCGGACCTTGAATAAACGAAGCCCAGCTCGTTTCATGGTTTGCTGAACGAACCAGGCGGAACACTTTACCTTCAGAGCCACGTCGCGAATCGAAAGGTTCGAATTACACTTGAAATAATCCAACACCTTCCGGGCCTTCACAGGGTTAGCTGTCTTCGATTTTCTTCCACTTTCAGCCCGCCGCTCGAGCGTCTGGGACTGCTTAAACGATGTTACCACCCGAGACACAGTTGAGTGATTTCCAGTTGTCTCCCGATCCATCTCATGGTCTCAGTAGGATTTTCCATGACGGCGCGCAAAATTCTCCGGCGATTTTCTTCTTGATTCGATGACATCTCAATAACCACTGAACCGATTGTTATGAAATTTTGCACATGTAAACAATTCACTCAAAACTAGTTAAACCCAGTTTTAATCGGACATTTTACCCACGGACAAAAATGTTTCACACGAATAAAAATTGTGCATTTTTTTTCAAGTAAAGGCCTTATATGTCAAGGATTTTAAGATTCAGCTTATAAAGTATGTTTACATGCACACTAGCGCCGCCCATTCTGAACTTTTAGGTTCACCATTCTGAGGGCCTTGGGCCTTGAAACAATAATGATCAATGACTATATATCTTTTGAGCCCACCATTATGGGAATCCGCGCATATCGAGGGGTTTACTGTACTCTGCTGTTTTTTTTTTGGTAAAATATGCTGCCTTTCATCGGTCATAACTTTTTCTGGTCGGGTCAGCACAAATTCTTCTGCAAAGGTGTTGGTTAAAGTCTGAGAAAAAAAAATGCTTTTGAGGCATTTAAATTTAAGTTGAGGCAGTTATTTAAGTGGTTCTCAAAACATAGTTATTAAGGTGGTTCTCAAAACATAACAAAATTTCATATTTTGATGCCAATTTGTGAAGAAAAATGCTCATCGATTGAGGTCAAAATACGATATTCAGTGGTTTTGGGATCCAAGCTAACGGAGACTGGTATGGAGCTCTGGGTCTGAAAATCTCTGTCGACCAGTGCACAGTTGTCCAGAATGTGAATTTAGCTGGAAAGATACATTTTCAGCCCAAGTTTGAAGATTTGGAGCAAAATTTTCTTGCAGAAATAAGGCATACGTTATCCGGAAAAGTTGTAGATTGAATTATTTCAAGCAACTTTGCTGGTATAATTTTTGATGTCTCCTACCGTTAGCGAGATATGACCGATTTTCTTTTAAAATTACGCCCTTTTCAAATGTGTTTTACTCAGTTTGAAAAATAACAGTTTTCAGACCTAATATGCAATAATAAATATCCTTTTGGATGCTGTTACGAAATAATTTTTCCTTTGCCCCAACTAGAAAAAGCAACATATAAAAAACACCTATTTTGTATTCAAAAACCATAATAACTTTTGTTTGACATACGATAGAGTCAATTTTAGCACACCAAAAGTTGTAACTATGTTCTAGAATTGATGGTAAGACAACTTTGCTGAAAAATTTGAAATAAAAAACTTATAGCAAAATAACTGATTTTTATATGGACTCTCCAAACTACGTAGGTAAAAATGCTTTAATCCGGTCATACTAATTGGTGTATTCCATTGGTGTTTGAAGCCGTTAATTTTGATTTTAGGTTCTTTTGGTTCCTGGGAGTCCAGGGCAATCTTTTTTCGTGTATGCTTATTACCTGTCCTCCCTTAGTTCAGTTGATAAAGGCACGGCTACAAAGCAACATCATGCTGGAGGTGGCTGCCCAAGCATCACATCTCTGTCATAATTGGTTTCAGAAAATTGATAGTAACTTAATTGAGTCACATTGCAGTTACTTTAACTTATTTGCAACAAGTGTGCTACTAGGGTGGGTTCGATTCCCGATCTGGTCTTTAAGAAAAATTACTCGACTACCTAGACATAGGGTCGGATTGTATTTGCTACACAATCATACTATTGCAAAAATGGTACCTGGAATCGAAAGCACCCAATTAATTACTGTGGAAGTTCATTTAGAACACTAAGTAGAGAGCAAACAATAAGCGAATTGTCTACTCAAAAAGCATGAAATGCTCAAAAAAAGATCATCGTCTGTCTACTGACAGGTGAGATAAGGGCATCTTTAACTACATCTTGATTTATCAAATACAGCACATTTTTAGAGAACTTTTCCTTCCAAAACATCACATTTTGCATATAAAGTTGGATTATAATTAACAATGACTTTGGCCTATCGATAACAATCTTCTGTCGTTCAATTTTTCTTTGATCAACGCTTCAGTTCACATTAGAGCCCTGTCCCTTAAATTCAAACGCAAACAGTTTACCTTATCACCAGCACTAGAAGAAACATTCTCCAGCTGCAAGCCAATGAGTCGAAATATTTTGCAACCTGCAATCCATGATTTGCAACAACTCTACCAACCTTATTTATCAGCACAAACCGCAAGAAATATGTAAATCACCCTCGAGAAAAGTTGGAATTTGACATTTTAATGAGTTCAAAAGGCAAATGCATGCCAGTGACTTTTCACCACCGTACCGAGGTGGTGGTCTGGTGCAACTAAATAGGTCAATTTGTGCAACACGCCGTCAATCTACGCCCTACGATCTTGGTCTCGAACCCATGGGCCAAGAAAGTGCAGCACATTAGCCTCGCAGTCGCTTCTAATGTGGCGCGTTGAGCAATTATTAATCACGTAAATTTCCCAATGTCTATACACAAAGTGGCATTCACGCGCTGCTCCAAAGCTCCGAAAATGCCCTTAAGTGCATTGGGACACCCAATGGCATCAGATGGGCGGCGCGGTGACAATTGAACGCTAGCGCGCCACTCAACGAGCACACAGAGATATAGGAACTTATTTTAATCCTCACTTCTCCGACGACACTTGGCACAATTGTTGGCACTTGTGGTGCGCGCGCAGCTCGCAGACTTGGGTCAAAACAAGCTGAAGGGAGCGAGCTGCGAAGGGTTTTGATCAACAGTCAGTCAGTCAGAAGTGTCGGCTTAGTAGCTCAATTGTGGTTTTCTTGTCTGGCACCGGTCTGGTTGATCTTTGAAATAGACTTGTAAACACATTATTCACCGATCACCGGCTACGGACAGATGGGAGAGGAGGAGTGGAATGAAATTATGTCACACGTGGCCTTTCGTGTGAGATGACCCGGGGCTGTGTAGAATTATTGAGACTGACCGACTACGTCTGAAAAATGCTACAAAGTTACCAAACAGTAGTAGAGCCCGCTGACTGGGGGTCGTTCTTGATCGGGACAATAGATCATTTGCAACATTCGAGAAAACGCTACACTGGTTGACTCCCGGCCTTTTTGACAAATAATTGATATTTGTCAGACTGTTGAGTTAACCACCAACCGAGACGGAAAGTTACACCCCCAGGTTTTGGGAGTTCAGACCATTATTGTGATTGCTACACATCTGATGCAAAAACCGCACCGAAAACACGCTGCTCGAAGCTGTCTCTCTCTCGTGTCGGACAGTTGTTAAAATCCACAAAAGTGATTGATTTACGTGACACACATTATGCCTCCCCGCATGCGCAAACGTTCGTCGAAGGCATTCCAGTTCTATTCGGCAAAGGTTTGCGAGTTTTCTTTTGTGAATGAAATGCAACCGCTGTTGTATTGAGACGCTGCTGCCTTGCACAGCACTTCACTGACGGTAGGTACTGATCTTCAGTTCTTCACGTTCGGAGGAATGTCTGTCGGTGCAGAAGAGATCCATTTTTGGACCGCCGATGGTCGAGGCATGGTAACAAGTGAGAGTAATTAAAGTGGATTTATTCATTTCTGTCTCTCGTTTGATGGCCCTGCAAGGTCGTCGTCGTCGTCGCATGGAATCAATTGAAAGTAAGGTTAATGAAAAATCTGGATCAGTTGAATCATACTGACAAAGCCATCACAAAAGCAAAACAGAATTACTTAATCGCTGCCATCATCTCCGTGTCGGAATGCATCCATAACACCATTGATCGAATCAACGCGTGATATAATAGAAGTTAGGTCTAATTCGCGCGTGCCTGAATTGCTGTTGCACTGAATTGCAACTTTCACAAGGCCGCGAGAGACAAATTGGGAAGAAAACATCCCGAAAGGCACCACATACTAAGTCATAAAACCAGCGAACACGCTCGACTAGCCTTGGAATTGCCTCAGATTGGGTCGCAATTTTTGCTTTTTTTCATCAAAGGATCCGTCAACCGTTAAAAGTAGACGCTGCACTATTGACTATTGCGAATCGGATCGCACTGACTGAAATTCGGATTTACATTTTTGATGATAATTTCCATACTGAGTTTATGATCGTCGTCGGCCTTTTCTACTTGATAAACAGTGCTCAATTTGGCATCCCAGTTTCCGCTGTTAAACTGCAGATTAATTACCTTAACGCATACTTCGACTGCCTTTTCATAAAAGGTATCAACACATGTGTTTTTATACAGCAAAGCTGTGTTCTCGATGCTCCTTTTAGTTATTTTGTCTCTAGTCTCAGCACAATGATCACAGAGGATAAAGTTATGCTAAGACCTAACATTAGTCTATGGATATCCAAAAATCGAATTCCTCAGAACATTTTGAGACTCTCACTAATACTTACTTTATCTTATAACTCAAGCCATTCATCCTAGTTTTACAAAATGTTGTGATTCTCAAAGTTATCATTTGCAAACAGATTGGTGAATTTGAATTTGTTGGGATTAAGGAAGATTTTGTCAGCAATGAAATGACGAGAATGAAATTCTCAGATTACTTCACGCCTTGAAGTCAGTTTCGGATATCATGGCCCTTGTAAAATGATCAAGCGCTACTATATTTTAAGTCAAGACATCAATTGAACACCCAACAGTGCCAAAAAAAAACCAGGAAGTGGTTTGGAGCGATCCGTGAAAATGCCAGCGTTAAAACAGTCCATCAACATGAAAGTAACGAGTAATCCCGTTCGGAGCACAAGTAAATGGCAACACAGGCTAATGTTTCAGAAACAACGATAGGAACAGTGGTGAAATATAAATTAAAAGAAAAATCCGGAGCAACAGTTAAAAGAAGCCTGGCAGAATTAAAGCAGCTCGAAACTGAAACTGAAGAAGTGGTCCATCGTCGTTTTGTTCATGGACGAGAAGCTATCTCGTGTCGATAGTGTGACCAAAAGTCTCACCAACCGATTTATAAAGCATTTGACGTACCTGAGAACATCCAGCAAAAACTGGACCCTGATTTATCCAAGAAGGCCTGAAAGTGAACACAGATGTGTGCTTAGGAAATCCTTAAGATCATGTTTTGCCATGGATTATATCTACCTATGGCAAGGATGTGAAGATTGTGTTCCAGTCAGACGGAGCTCCTACCCATACGTCAAAAAAAAAACACAAATGGTAGGACAACATGCCGGAATTCTGGTCCAAAAAAATGTGGCCACTTAAAGCCCAATTCAAAGTTAATTTGGACGAATTCAAGTGATCTTAACTCAAGAATTAAACAACATACACAGTTGATCAAAACGTCAAGCAAAAGTGCTTTCAAACGATATACAACAAGTTATTACATTTCACCGTTTCGAACGAACAGTCATACTTTTCTTGTGATCGATGCCATCATGATCTGCGCAGTCGCTGGTACCACTGTACCGGCGTACTTGTTCCACTTTTGTAAGGACGTAAGGAGACACCTGGGTTGCCTTTCACGTAACTCAACACAATTCTCCTCAGCACTTTTTCTCTAGATTCGCTGTGCTCTATCCACACTCACAGTATCCTTGTTACGTTTTATTTCAAGACAAACCGTTCACTTTGGGAATTTTAATACTTTTGCTATTTTTGATGCAGACTGCGAAAAATTCTCTAGATGTTTGTGCACAATTAATTTTCTGTTCTAAAGTTCCATGATCCGTAATTTTGAGATGCGTTGATCAATCGAAAAAAACATTACACCAATTTCGTCGTCAATTAAACATCAACAAATGCCAGTCACACCTTTTTTGTTCCAACCACCAGGGACGCGGTGATGTATAAAACCGTGCGTCCAGATTTACTTTGAATCGTCTGAATTAAATTCTCTAGATCCAGTGTATGAGTTCAACAATAAGTAAGTTGGTAAGTAAGTAAGTGAGTGAGTTTGTAAGTATGTAAGTAAGTAAGTATAAGAAAAAGTATGAAATTAAGATAGTAGGTAAGAAGGTAAATAAGTAGGAATTGAGTAAGTGAGTAAGTAGGTAAGTAGGCAAGCAAGGAAGTAAGAAAAAAGTAATTAATTAGTATTGTTAGTAGATAAATAAGTAATTAAGTAAGAAGGTAAATAAACAAGTAAGAGAGCAAGAGATTAAGTAATTACATAAGAAAAAAATGAAGTAAGTCAATAAGTAATTTACTTAGCAAAATAGAAAGTAACTTAGTAAGTAAGTTTATAACTAAGTAAGAAAGTAATTAGGTAAGTAAGTAAGTAAGTAAGGAAACAAGTAAGTAAAAAAGTGTGTAAGTAAGTAAATAAATATGCTGGCAATTTAATGAGTGAGTTCGTAGGCAAGTAAGTAAGTAAGTGAGTAATTTTATAAGTAAGTTAGTAAGTAAGTTATCATATAAGTGAGTAAGTCAGTAAGTAGTTAAGTGAGTTAGTAAGTGAATTAGTAGCTAAGTTAGTCCCAAGGAACATTGCTCGTTTTATCATGGTTTTATAGCATTCTTGAAGTCTAATTCATGCTCTTCAGAACCCTTATAAAACCAAAATTGTTACTTGGGAGTTAATTGCTGGTTTTATCATGGTTTTATAGCATTCTTGAAGTCTAATTCATGCTCTTCAGAACCCTTATAAAACCAAAATTGTTACTTGGGAGTTAATAATGGGTCTTCTTTTAGCTCAAACGGTAAAGACGCGGCTACATAACAACACCATGCACCATGGAGGTGGCTGGGTTCGATTCCCGGTCTGGTCTAGGAATTTTTCGTTAACGAAAATTTCTTGACTCCTTGAGCATAGGGTATGATTGTTCTTGCCACCCAATCGTACTAATGCCACAATAGTACCTGGCATGAAAAGCTCTTAATTAATAACTGTGGAAGTGCATTTAGAACATCACTAACTGGTTTCGTTTCATGACGGCATGCAAAGTCTTCAACGAATTATCATATGAATTATTCATCGTAGTTCATCGTTTTTGAAAATCTCAACTGTACCGATTGGAATTGATATTAGACGGCTGGGGTGCAAGGCAATCGCATTTACTACTACATCATCAAAGCCAAAATCAGTTACATTCTGCAATACAATTTTACGTGTCATGTTGCATAACACAGCATTGCTCGTTTAAATAATCACAACTTTGTTGTATCTCAGACAAAAAGTTAATATAAATAAAGGATTGCAATATTTCTTAATTTTAATCAATTTCTTTACTTTTCTATATTTTAAAAACGGAAAAAATAATTCAGTCCTATACCAAAAAATATAATCTTGGTTTCAAAAAACCCTGTAGACTACACACCTGCACCTACAAATAAACGTTCTAGGGTAAATCTTAAAAAAACACATTTCACTAATTTTTAAAATATTGAAAAGTTTGCCTTCACTTTACACCTCTTTGAGAATTTGGAGAGCTTCAAAATAAGACTATAAAATATCTGAATACTCAAACATACTTCGAAAAACATCAGTAAATGAAACATGCCCGGCATTTCAAAAACGACAATTATGAGCTTTGTTTCTGTTCAGTTTCTTCTTCTTGATGGAAATCGCTGTGTGTATTAATCTTAAACTTTGAATAAATAACTTCATAATGGCTCATACAGATGTATGTATTAATACATATATGTTTGTATATCTGATATCCCAACAGACGTCTATGCAGTCATCATTGTTTCGATTAGCAAAAAGAATTTGGTTGTTACTAATGAGCAGCTTCAGCTTTTTTATGTTTATCTAATTAACGTTTTGACACAGTACTGAAACACTTATTAGAGTTTTCGATGCTAACAACAATCCATAAATTGTTGTTTTTCGTGACAAGCACAAGTATACACTATGCCCAGGGAAGTCGAAAAAATTGCCAACACGAATGAATCTCTCGACCTAATCGTGAATCGAAGCCGCCTTTAGCAACTGCTTAAGCCCCTAACGAGCAGCTATCAGTCCTTATTGCATCGACATTTAATGCGCCCATGTGCTTTCCCAGCGGTTTCCTCAAATTTTCTACGACGCTTCGTTTCTGCCTGTTGCTTCATATCCCACGACAAACGACAGATTCTGTCTTTTGAGAGTATCTAGTAGATG